>QVOB01005284.1:0-18850 GCA_014839585.1 Pseudomyrmex concolor
AAAACTATGTTCGTCGAGTCCGAAGATGATATCGTTATTTCAGATTTGGCCGGTAGATTTCCAGCGTGTGACAATATCAGAGAGCTTCAAAAGGCTCTGTTTACTAAAGCGGATTTAGGCCAAATAAATAGCATTAAGAATCATATAAATCAGAAGTAGCCAACAGGTCGCGATGCCAAATGTTAGTCGATCACGATTATACATATTCGTATAATTTTGAAGCATCTGGCATAGCATCTTCAAAAAATTCGCATTTCTGACTAAGTTTTAAGATCGATTTGCGGTCTTTAAACACTTTTTTTTGACTGTGAAATTTTGAAGCTAGCACAGCAGTTTCAGACTCATCAGAATCACATTTCTTACACTAGCTCTGTACACACATATGCATGCAGTTATATTAAAATTATTAGTTACAAAAAAATGTTTTAGTAAACAAAAGAAAACGGCAAAGTAAAGAGAGAGACAGAGAGAGAGAGAGAGAGAGAGAGAGAGAAAGCGTATATTTATTTTAGCGCCCTGGGATAGATCCTTTCAGGTTGAAAAAATATAGAACCAAGTACAGTTAGTATATGAGCTTATAGTAGAATTGATAACACAAGAATATAAATAGAAATAAAAACTAAAAATAAAAATAAAATAAAAAAAAACAAAAATAAAAATAGGTGATAAAAGATAATAACAAGGGTAAGGTGAAAGGTAGAAAGAGAAAGGAAAAGAGAGAAATGACATGTAATTGTACAGTGGTGCAATCTATTACTGAACCATCGAATCTATTTGAAAACATCTTTATTTCGTAAGGTAACAATCTGTGCACAGTAATAAATTTTACTCGAAAATTTTGAGAATAAGCATTTTTTTAATTAAATAGAATATGTTAATACAATTCAATGTAATACACCAAAGAGTCATGTTTCTTTTTTACTTTTCAGTGCTTGATCAAAATGACAGCATCTTCGCTTACATTTATGACTTTCTGTAAAATCAATTTATTAAAAACAAATTATCAATTCTACAAATTGATAATTTGTTTTTAGCATCGTGCTCTAGAATTGTGCTGCTAATTCATGTTCTGCTCAAAAATATACAAAAATATAGAGACAAAATATTATTTTAGAATAATGTGCAAAAAAAAAAAAAAAAGAAATCGTTACCTTGTATCTTAAAATACATTTCGCTAATAGTATATTCAATCATTTTGCATTACGTCACATTGTAACTTTCTATACGCGCTCTTCGATTCGTCGCGACATGATAGAAAAATTTAATCCACATTTAATCATCTCACGCAAGAGGAATTCTCAAGGTTTAATTCAAGCTTGACTAATACTACCACTATTATCCGCGCTGTGTAAGATCGAAAATTGAGTTCCGCTCTGCACGCAAATCGCAGTGAAACATCATCGACATTAGTAATTTTATTGTTTGACAATGACGTATTATTTCCGTTATTTTCACAAAAAAAGCAGCTGTATTTTCTCTCTACAAGATATAACGCAACGATTGCATAGTTGCATTAATTGCGATTTTTGTCTGCAATATCAAATAAACTCATTGATGAATCTTTAAACGCATAGTTTTGTGAGAACAACATTTGACTTCTAATCGGAACGCACTTTCGAGAATCTCGTAATACTTTTTAAGAGAGATATTATGTCGTATACACTAAGCTAGCGATTATTTCGCGAGCGAATTCTATTATCGACGACGTGCACTTTCTCGCGACGTTTAACAATATCGCCGCGCAAATTTCTTCCGGTATATACATACGCCGCCGGTATCTTCTTGTCATAGTCTTGCGATTATAAGCACCCCGCGATAATTTATGTTAAGTTAGTGCAAATTCATTTCTACACGAGTCTCGGAGCTCATTGTCCGGCAAATCTCCGCAAGCCGTTACTTTGATTAGATTGAACTTCCCTCGGTGACGCGCACGTCGCTGTGAGATAGCAAACTTCCTGTTTCAAACAGAGAGTAAAAAATTCGACGAGTTTTTTATGTGTGTATTGGGAGATCATAAAAATTCTTCACAACTGTTGTTGTTTTCTTAGTTTATGAATGTAAAAAGTAATTGGAGATTTTTCTATGAACAGATTGTCACAACCGTAAAGAGCGCGTAAAGAACGTTGATTGCGGAAACGGTATTTTGCAAGATTGGAACACGTTTTACGTGCAATATAATGTTATTCATTGTCCAGAAAAGAGGCAATTAGAGGCTACTTGATGAAATCATTGATCACTAATTGTAAGATCCTGTACAGGAGTTACAGCATCGGACGAGCTTCATACAAATAGTGTCTACATACAAACTTCATACAAATGGCGTTTATATACGAATGCAGATGTTAAAAGAAGAAACAGTCTCTGTTTTTCTGTGAACTTTTGGTGAAGGCGCAGCGACGAAAAAAAAATAAAAAAATAAAAAAATAAAGAGGAAAACGAGAAATGGACAAGATTCTGAAGACGAAGAGAAGATTAAGACAATATACTCGATAAAATACTACTATACGTACGTTTTGTTGGTATATTAATGCAACGAAGATGCCCAAAGAGAGGCAAGGTAAAATAAAACATGTGCGGGAAAAAAAATGAGATAGACGCAGGTAGGTAGATAAACCCGTCGGGAGAGACGTCGTCGGAAGGTTTACATTAGAAAGAGGGAAAGAAGTGGGCGAGAGGAGAAGAAAAGGAAAGACCCGTTCCTCTCTCTTTTAGCAACGGAGAGATGAGAGAGACCCGAGATACGAATTCAGGACGGGATCTGTCCGGCGACGCTGGTTAGAAGTCTCGCTCTGGCTTCTCTCTTTCTCTTTTCGAGACGCGGAACGCGCGAGTTACCGAGTCGATCTCGAGAAGTCGATCCTCGAGAAGGTGTGGCGATCGGATAGAGAAAGAGGGAAACGGGGAAAGGGAGATAAAAGAGAAGCGGAGGAGAAAGGGCAAAGAAGATCGTCAGAGGCCTTCGGAGCAAGCGTGAGAGGTCGCCATAAAGGCCTCTGTAAGGCCCCCGCGGCTGAATCTCCTGATCATTACTCCCTCTCATCTCCAGTTTTTGTTCCTCTTTTTTTCCTTTCGTGCATTCTCTCTCTCTCTCTCTCTCTCTCTCTCTTTCCCTCTCTCCCTCTCTCTCTCTCGTGCGCGATCATCTTGTGGAATTCGGCATATCGACACGCACAAAATGACTTTCGGTGCGTTCTCGGTGCGCAGGGAATCGGCGAGCTGAGCCGAGAGGCCTCGGAGAAGACCGATTTCGCCTCGCGAGCCAAGCCGAGGGGCCCGCTCTGCCCGCAAGTCCCCCCGTTCCGTTCCGTTCCCGGTGTTCAGATCAGCGAGCGTCACTCCGCAGAACGGAGCAGCGGTCTCTACGGGGCCCGTGCGTGGAAAAGTTAGGTCTCCGCAGCTGTCAGACGGGGCCGCGAGTTACAGGTGTGCATATCGTGTACGCGTATACGCGCGCGCGCGCGGTTCAGTGTGCATGTGACGAGGTGCGCGGGACATCACGGTTTTGCGAGAAACCGGGATAATCGCGTCGGGAATTTTGCTGAGTTTCTTCAGCTGGATAGCTGCGAAAAACGCGAGGCGAGGACCTCCGACATATATATACAGGTAAAGCGGCGATACACATAGCGTAGGGCCCCCCCCCAGTGTTTCCCCGTAGCAGGGACTGCTAAGGTCTTCGGTAGGGCTACCAACTTTCAACCGATCCTGGCGACGGAGTATCCTTAAATATCTTGATGTAGCGAGCGAAACACGGCATGTTTTTACTTCCCTCAAGTGAAACGAGGATTCTTCTCAGCTGAAAAACAATGACAGTGAGAAATAAAAATGTCTCTGTATGCATATTCGATACAACATGTACTGTTAATCAGTATGAAAATTAATTTATTACATTTTGTCGTAGAAGTTTTTACAAAATCTCATCCCTTTCGCGATAAATTTGTGTTTCTTTCTGAGATAACGCAATCGCTCGTATGAAAATCGACGATCGAGGACGGTATTTAAAATACGGTATTTAAATACGCGAGGACGGTATCTAAAATTCGACGCGTGCACGTAAATGTGAAGTGGATAAAGAAAGTGCAAAGTGATCACGGACGTCTAAAAAAAATCAAACGAAAGAGAAGCGTAATATGGAAAAACGCAGCGTTAAACAAACAATTGCTCTGATAATACAAAACACTTGATGCGGTCTCGTTTTGGAAACCGCGCGACGTTATAATAGTCAATGATTTATCCGACAGATCGGCATGCGCGCTTTCATCTCTCGTCTCGGATATTTTTGTTATAAAGCACCGTCGTCGTTCAGGTATCAGTGGGAAACGATTCACCGCGAGATGGATAACGTTAAAACGGGTTTAAGCGTGAAAGTAATTGAGGAAGTGGATGAACCGACAGGCGCTTGCTCGCGCGCACGCTCCTCCTCGCACGCAGACACGGTAAAAGTTTGCATCACGAAAAATCGACGTAGTTTTTTTTTCGTGTACGATAGAGACGGAGTATATGATTAAGTAAAAATCATACAGGAAATAATATCCGTTTACGTTCCGTGCGGTCGTAACGCCATCCGGCAAGTTCCGCAGTTCTGACGGACACTTCCGCGCGCGAACGCATTATCGCTATATTTGTTTCAATATTTTATATCCTTTAGAATTGCCGCGACTTTCACGACACATGAAAGAAACCACCACCGAGACTTCTCTCACGTCCGTTGCTCGAAACATTTTATTTAACTTGCCGTGGTAACGTAAGCGCATCATCAGCAAGCGCTCATCTAACGAGCGTCGATTAAATGTCAAAGACATCTACAATAACGGATCGTCCAGTGTCCCGGCGTGTGCACGCGCGCGCGCGCATTCACCACTCCTCAACCGTTCTTTAACCCGTTTCTATCGCGACGAGTCCTTAACCGAGATAATGGAATAATAAAAAATTCGTTTGTTGTTTTTTTTTTTTGTTTCGTGAAACACAGCGAGTGATGGCCTTACGCCTGAGGAGCGGCAAAGATGTCAAGAAGAGCTTCTATTACGTCTGGTATCTTGGCGCACGAGAGGCCAAAGGGGTGGACGCGATGCCAGGTGCCATAGCTTACCTGCTGGAGCGGGAGCGACTTCAAGAGCCTTTCAAGGTCACGCTGCAGGTGAGCGGTACCATCCGGCGGAGAAATCCGGTTTTGGTGGCGATGTGCGCCGAAAATGTTGCGGAAACGAATTAAGCCACAACCAGTCCTTTCGCGCCGATATATGTAACATCATAGTTTTTTTTCCCTTTTTTCTCTCTCTCTCTCTTATCTTTACTATTTTTTACATGTTTGCCAAAAAGCGGGCGAGGCGCGCATTGGAGAACATAAAAATGAAGAAATTACGACCCTCTTTCAGTCGCAAATCCCAAATCGCCCTTGCCACACCAAGTTTCAAAATGATTATCTCGTATTTTCTCATAATGATCTGTTTGCGGTGGTACGAACGAGTCCTTACGCGCGACTTGGCGACACGTTTTAGCGTTATTTTGAGAACGTGAGAATTTTCGGTAATCGTGGAACCTCACTAGAGAGAGAGAGAGAGAGAGAGAGAGAGAGAGAGAGAGAGAGAGAGAGGAGGGAGAGAGAAATGCATTAACCTCGATGGAACGCGCGTTTGCGATACATCTCGCGGAGGAAGAGCAACATGTTCTCACGCGCCTCGTGTGTTATTCGCATAATGCGTTTTAAGAGTTGAACCATTTCTTCGCGTTGAAGCGCGGGAAATGTTTTTCGATTGTATTTTTTGCATTTTCGATTCGCATTCGTCGCTGAATAATAAATATTTCATTGACCTGATAATAATTGTGTTTCCACATACTAAATAAATTTATCTCATTGACCCGAATCTGGACGAGGAAACGAGCGCGGCGCTCAATCGATATGCTTCTTCGATAAGGGAAAAGAGAAAATAAAATTTACAATGCCAAAACTGTTTCGCGACCGTTAAACGAGCACGTGGCGTGCGCTTGCCGCCGCATATTAAGTGGCGTCTGAAAAAAGATACCCCTTTGCTCGTGAAAGAAATCGCATTTGTTGTCGCAGTGTATGTAGGTACGTGTGATGCAATAAGTCACACATTGAACTCGCGTCCTAACACTAAAACAGTCGCGAGAAAATTAAGACTCGCAACGGTGTAAGATTCTTTGCGAATTATTATTATTGGCGATTTTTTTTTTTTTTTTTTTTATTAGCTGTCCTTCTAAAATATCGACGCTGGTGAACGAAAGATTTTATGCGCGCGCAGAAAATAAATAAATTTGTGACGTGTGAGCAATCGAGCAAATTTTATTTTTCTCAATTGTGACTCGCGATCGCAATCGCGAACTTCTGTGTTTCTTGTATTTAAATCGAGTATATAAAAATTATAAAACATTTTTCTTACCCGTCTCTTTTATTTTTACACGCTCTCATAATTTTTATTGCCGCGAGGAGAGACACGCGCCGAAAAAAAGACGCGTTACGAAATGCGGACCATTTTATAATCGTTGTGTAAATCTATGTATATAATTGCTGGCGTAACAACGCAACGATACGGGAAAGTACGTACGTGCGTGGGTGGAAGATATCCATAATCGGTCTCCCGTGTTTCAACCATTCGAATCGTCGCGATGATCGACAGCGCCGGTAATTAAGTGTTTTCGCGAAGTGGAACACATTGTACGCGTAGGGAAACATTACGAGAAGGCGCGCACGCCTTCTCGCGTATCTCTGCTGCTCGCACACGGTATTACTCTCTTACGTTACAAGGACGAGCGTGCGTGTGCGCGTTGGGATGCGAGATAAAGAACACAAGGCAATCGAGAGAGTTGAAATTTTAATGAATCGAAAAAAAAAACATGTAAATTTAATTAGCGCCTTTAGCGCGCGCGAACGTCGCTGTTATATGTTTGCACATTGATGAGATTCCAAAAAGCAGGAAATTTTATTCTATTACGGGACACACACACATACACACACACACGTGACGCGTATCTGTGTTTTACTTCGTCTACTTTATTGCGTGCGGCGTCGATTCAAACGCATTGCGACAATAGAATCGCGCGCGATTCACGAAAGAATATGAAAACAAAGCCGCGATTTGCGCAAACAAACGCTCAGCGAACGGCATATGTGCTTTTTTATATTTGACAGGTGAGCAACAAAGGTCTGAAGATTATACAGACGGTTCACCCGAGCGGCTCGACCAGATCGGCGGTGAAACACTTGGTGCCAGGTCACGCGGTGCTCGCGGCCGTGCAACGAGAGGACATCGTGGCCGCGACTCTGCTCCTGCCGAATCCGGCCACCAACAATCCCGTGCACGTGCACGCGTACAGGTTAGTGGTTCGTAAACAAAGTTTATTCAGTAATTAATTATATTAAAAGGAAAGGTGTAGATTTTAAGATGCAACGCAGAAAGGGACTGTGAAAACATAGTCGCAGGCTATTTGCAAACTAAGCCCGGGAAATTGGGAAGCTTGTGGGAAATTCGGTAAAATCGAGTCTGTTCGGCTCGATCTCACCCGTCGCGACTTGTTCATTTAATTAACCGCTTTCACAACAATCGGATCGCTAATGATCTTCATAATCCCGCGGTTGATGATATGCGTTCGCATATCGGCCGTTATATCGTCGCGAGCGATACAAAGCATTCGGAGCAACCTTGTCATTAAATTGCAAATTATCGAGGCTATTAGTTCAACGATCTACTCCACAATAGTATAATAATTGGCACACGCGTTTCGAGAAGCAACAGTTTCCGAAGCTTACAAGAGGTCTCTCTCTTTCTCTTTGGGGCTGAGGTCTATTTCGTGCGCGAGGCCTGCAAGGAGAGAAAGACGACGAGGATTTATAAATCGCGCGCATACGTTTTCTATATCGCGAGGATCGACACCTGCGCGCGATTGTTTAACAAGGCGCGCGCGGTCTCTCTGGTATGCTCAATAGAGAAGTCCCGTTAAAGAATATTTTGTAGTATAGAAAGCTCGAGATATACATACATATATATATATATATTACAATTACATTCTCCCTCTTCTTTCTCCCATTCCCCGCGGTGAACTTCGCTGTAAGTATACTGACGACCTAAATGAAGAAGAATCGGCCGGGATATTTTTCTCACAGGAATTACGCTTATCGCGAGTTTACATCGGCGTGCGATACGTATACGACGTGATGATTTTCGCACAAATCGAGCCGTTCGCTCTCGCGCGTCTCGCGTTACGCGCGGAAATCGTAGAACATACGATTTTTCGAATTTGTTTATATTTATTTATTGATATTTATATTTTTATTTATTTTATATGATTTTGTGTATTGTCGGGGATTATTTGTCGGAGACTATGTTTTTTTTTTTTTTTAGATGCAAGACGCAAAGCGGGATCTCATCTTTCTCAAGTCTCTTTTGTTGTTTTGTTTTTTTTCTTGAGAATTGAAAAAAAGATCTTCGTCTATTTTTCCTCTTGATTTTCGTTATTTTCAGATGTGATTCGGTCGAGACCGCCGAATTGTTGGGTGGCCAGTTGAAAGCACTGGCGTCACACACCGACAATTTGGCCAGGGTCACGGCGAACGAAAGCAGAATCCGCAGCAATCTAGGCAGCGACGGCCGAAGTACCAGAGAATCCGAGTCCTCCGAAGGTAGCGGCGAGCTCAGACACGATCCGGTCCAAACAACGTCGATTTACGAGTCTCTGGCCGCGGAGCTGCGGGCGAAATTAGGTGAATGTCTTCTTCAGAAACCTCGTTTAATCCTTGACTGCGTCAGATATTTATGCGCGTCTCGAAAAGCGATAAAAAATAATATTCGAACAAAGACACAATATTCTAAAAGAAAATGACAAATCGAGCACAATATTCTAAAAGAAAATGACAAATATCGAGTATAAAAGAAACCAAATATAAAAAATAGAAAATAAACATGAGAATCAAAAACGAACTACAGAAACCTGGAAATCTCTACAGATTTATTTGTCGTCTATCGCCGCTCTCTCGCTAGTTTTAGTTTCCTCGCGCGAGAAAACAAGCTCTTGAACGTCCACATTATTAACGAAAACGTGTCAAGGCAGCGCAGATACGAGCGGACAATTATGTTTCAGGCAGAGGTAATTCCGGTGCGAATGACGTAGGTCCGATATTGTTGCCGCCGCGGGACTACGACACCGTGCACAGACATCGCGGCAATTTGGCCGGCATCGAGTTCAGACGTTGCCTGAACGAGACGATCGTGGGTGGAAGTTCGATCGTGGACAGAGGTGGAACGAGAAGCGCGGCCAGCAGCGGCATCGGGTCCGACAGCGCGGCAACACCACCGCCTTATCAGTCACATCACCCTCTCGGCCCAAGACCGTCCAGACCGTCCAGAGACTCCTCTTCCGGTGAGCAATTTCCGTCATAGGAAAATTGGGATTGTCTTCGAACAGTTTTCACATACTATAATTAAATATTTTGTTTTGTAAGAATTAACATTTTAGATCATTGCAATTTATTATAAAACTCTATTTTTAGAATATGCAATTTTTTCTGGCTTTTTTTTAATTCAAGTATTAAATCTCTATTTAATGTTTGATATATAAAAACATAACTTAATACATGTGTATAAATAAATAAATATAAAAGAATATAAATAAAAATATAAACAAATACTGAAATAAGTTTCATCTAAATATTAAATCTCTATTTAAAAAAAACATCTTGTTTGAGAAAAAAAGAATAATCAAATTTAACTCTCTGTAACGACGAGTCTGTAATTTACATTGACGCTAGAGCAAGCACGTATACGAAATTGGGCGTTAGGAAGTAGGTCGTTGCAACGCGAAATCTGAGAGAGGTATTTTCGCGGCTCGGTCGCGTTGCGTCAATGTTACGATGCAACATCCCATTTCAGACAAGAAAGTCTCTCCTCCGCTCTGTGGGGATCGGAGCGTGCGTAAAATTGTTTGCAAGCGTGACAATTGCATCCAGCGAGTGTGAAAAACTCGCCGCCGAGTTATTATTACGTTCTCGCGTGTGGCTCATAGAAATTCCGCGTTATTGGCCAATATCTCGTGATGGAACTCGTAGAGCATCGTGTTGCGTGGGTATTACATGGGCGCGAAAATGGGTTTCCAGGACGTAAACATGGATTACCTCGAAACTTCTCTAATTCCCTCGCAATAGAGTTTATAACGACACACTTACTTAAGTTATCATTGAATTTGCATACCACGTGTATAAGTGTGGTAATTAAATTTATTCGAAAGTACAGCGTGTGTTAGACATGATAGCTGTAATATCCTGAAAGTTGAACAACTTGTTTAAATCGTGCCGCAAGACCAGTCTCTTGCGCATCATAAAATCTTCAACGTTGATATTAGGGAGAAAGAGAGATCGATCGAAAGAAAAAGATTGGAGTTACATAAACGCGTCGCTTTTTTTTCGACAATTGCGCTCGAAAAAAAAATTGCACCGTTGTTACGTAATGCTTTGCGCGGATGCACTTGCAAAATAGAAAGTTTTTAGAATAATCTCGGCGCGGCGGCGTTATTGACTGGACGCATCATTACGCCGGTTAAAGCGATAACGTAAGCCGATGCTGGGCGCCGCACGAAAGTGAAAGTCTCTTCGCTGCACTTCTTCTTCTTTTCGCGCGATTCCGTCTCAGGAAACGATCGCGCACCCAATAATCATTTCTTCTCCGAGCGACTATTGATGAGTATTCAAAACAACGCACAGATGAGAGACTTGAGACAAGTTTCATCGGTGAAACAAATGTCAAAACGCTGGCTCGTTATCGCACGTGATGTTGGAGCGACAACTCGTCGAAGTGTTGCGACACTTGCGCGACATCGATGGCTCCGTTGTTCCTCGAAAATGTCTTTCCATCGAATCGGTTTTTCGCAGATGCAGAAATTAATCGCGCGAATATATCCGGCGAGTAAAGCAACAGGTGATGTCGCATCGCGTGCGATACTGTTCTTCTGAAAAACGAGGTGACTTGTCAACGACAGCAGCAACGTGATGTTACTTTCGTTTATCCAAACGTCATTTCGAATGCTTATCGATACGTACATCGAGATCAAGCGAAATCGCGATTTTGGCGAATCGTTTTGTTCTTTCGGTGGAAAATATGTGGAACGTGTGCCGTATTCTCGACGATATCGAAGATAACGAACCTCAAACCGAGCTGTTCCCTTTTCGCATTCCGATCGCACGAAAGCGGAAATGATTCTCCGCGAGCGGAGATTTATATGTCGGACTCGTCGGTGCGACGACAAAAATTTGGGCGCTTTCTACTTGCACGCAGGTGGCCGTGCGTGCCGCCGTACGGCTCGAAATCTTATCGGCTCTCGTAGAAAACTGGGCAGTGACGGACACACCGAGCGACCTCGTAACCCAGTTGCCTGTAGTAGCTACGAAAAATCGTTGTCGTTTCTCGCGTTCGCATAAGCACGCTCGCTTTTTTGTTTCCTTCTTATTCTTTTCACCCCGTCAAGCACGTGTCGCGCTGAATGCGAAATCGAGTACGGTCTGATTTGTCGTAGACCGCGCGCGAATTTCCTTTTATTCGCGAATAAAAATCACATCACTCCACTTTCATCCCGTTCAATCTCCTCGAAAAATCTCCATACATTTATTTTACGCGATACATCGGCGCATCTATACGCGAGAGGAGAAAAACAATGCGAAATCGCATTGTGTTCGTCTAAAGTAAAAAATATCCAGCGCGAAAAAGCTGATCGCACGCAGAAAAAAAATCACGTCTCGCAAATTAACGGCTCACGGTTGTAAGTTTCTCTGTGCAATAAATCCCTCTGCGTCCTATAAGCTTTCATTCACGATTCGCCGTCGAAATAATCTGCGGTCTGAAACCGTCGAGGAAGGAACAACCGCAGACAACCGTAACCGCCGATAATCGACGAAGAGAGATTTCTAAACGCAATGCATACTCGCAAGTCTAATTAGAGGAAATTTATATTTGCGATAAAATTTTTTCTTTTTCTATTTTTTTAATATCTCGAAAAGGAGGCCGCAATAATAGAGAAATATAACGTTCGGCACGAATGCTCTATTAGCGCTCGAGTTTTTTTTTTTTTTTGTTAGCCGAACGCGAATTCATCCCACTTATCTTTCGTACAAAGCGGCGTCCGATAAGCAACAGACGGAGCGCAACGATGCGTATTAAGTGTATGCACGCACGCGATGCGTATTACATTCGGGACCTTCCGAAGTCGAGAAGTTGAACTCCTCGAGCTCCTCTTCGTCTCTTCTGGGGCGTGCGAGAAACGTGTTTTTAACGGACGACTGACCCATATAGCGTAGCTGAATAAATTTCGAGATGAAAGAGGAGAGGAAAAAAAGAAAAAGATACCTCGGTCGCATCACCGCGTGGTGGCGATATGCTCCCAGAGGCTTTCGTCGGTGCTTCGCACGCGAGAGAGACTCTGTATCAAGCACCTGTTACAGTGAAGGAGAAATATACCGTTAGGACGTCGCCGTGTCAGCGGCAGGTACCACGTCGGTCTACGACCGACGCACGTATCTTAGCTGGTGTGTCCTCCTCGCGCACAACCGCAAAAACCAGCTGATTGTCGCTCGGCGACCAGATTTCGTATGGAAGTTAAACGTTTACCCGCTATTATCTACTTGTAAACCTAACAGATTGGTAGATAAAAAAAAAATTTGCGTCTTACTTTTTTGTTGTGACTTGAATCTTGATGTGATATACATACAAGTAGAGATTACGAACTTCGTTATCCTTGTGACCGTTACGGCCGCTAATTCAATTATTTCTTTGATTACTTATTTTCATACAAATAGAAAAGAAAAGAGTGAGTTGGTTATTTAGTATCAAGTGTTTTTTTTATTAACTGATCGATTGACCGCGGGATAAAAAGTCGAGATGCGCGACACACGGAAATCCTCCTTCTGTCACGTTTACATGTTGCGTGCAATTAAAGAAGACGCAACAGATGTTGGACCGCGACGATCAACGCTATGATCACGATTTTTTCTCTTCTATATAGTGCACGTGTGTGTGTGTGAATGGCGCCTCATTAGATTCCTACCGGAATCCCGTGCAAATCAACGTGACACACTTGAGCGTCTTTGCGTGTTTTATCCACACACTTCCTCACCTCTGTATTTTTTTTTCTTTTTTACGTGGGGGAAATCCTCATGGACACCCTCAGCCCCAGGGGAGGGCCCCCCCCGCACACTTTTTCTTACGTGACGTACGAGGGATGATAAGTGTCCGAAACGAAAAGATAAGAAATTTATCGGGTTGAAATATATATATATATATTTTTTTTTATTAGAATGTCTTTGATGAACTGGCGCACAAACTAAATGCGATAATGAGTCGGCATTTGCTCTTCCAAAAGATAAAACTTGCAAACAGCAATGTGACACTACTGTCGCTATTTGTACGCGTAGTTTCGAGTTCACTTATCAATCGCGCCTTGTATTTCGAGCGGAACTGTTCTATCGTTTGTTAGATTTCAGATAATCTCGGCTTATGTATCGGTTTATCTATCGCCTGACTGCGGCGCCAATCAATTACGCGGTCAACGATGCTTTATTGTGCGCGAAGTTTTTTTTTTTAACATCTCGACGAGGTACCGTTATACACCGCTGAGTCGCGAAACTTATCGGTATCGTGAAAATGCGATAGATAAGAATCTAGAACCGGTTGCAGAAAAATTAATACGCACGCAGTAACGTAACATGCGCACATTTAATTGACCAACAGTTATAATTACACATTGTGTCGTGGCGGTTGGAAAAAACTGCCGCAAGCGGGTGACGTAAAATAATTTAGCGATGACACCAAAAGGGGAGATTCCTCCCCGATTGACCCTTCGATTCTTGCCTAATACAGTAACGGCCACTCCGTCTCGTCATTTCAAACGACGAATTGTTGCGCAAAAGACGCGTGTCCTCTGCTTTTCCGCGTCGGGAGGTGGAGAAGGACACGAGAGAACGTCGCTCCTCCCGTGTGTCGTCGTCGTTGTTTTACAGATAATGACAGTCATGCGGACGATGATGAGATGGAAAAGAGAGAGAAAGAGAGACAGCGACTGAATCACGTAAATTCGTGCGTGAGTCGACCTCGTGGGAGGCCGCTTTACGTATGGAATAAAGTTCCGCATTCTCGGCCCACAGCCCGAGGCGACCTCTCAGCCTCTCGTGTCTCCTTCGAGAGAAGCTTCATCTGCCCCTCCCCCCTTCCTCGCTGCCTTCTCGGTCTCGCTACTGCTCTTTAAATCTCCCTGACCTCATCGGGATACCAGATTTCGCGAGACTTAACTGCCGACCGATTTTTCATTGGCTCAAAAGATATTTATATCGCCAAAGCAAATTGATAAAATGTTAATTGACGGCGAGATGAAAAAGCAACATTATTCCATAGACAAGCGCAATAATTAGCGATAACTTACACATAATTTTTATTATTTATAGACGACGATTGGGGTGTGCCGAACGAGGAGAACGACTATCTGCCCGATGTGGAAACGGCCACGTCGAGTCTAACGTTGCCGCGATTACCGCGTAGTCCTGAACGACTCCCCAATCAAGCGAACAGAGGTGTTTCGCCGAGTTGCAACAGGAATCGACGAGTCGCGGAATTTAGACAGCGATCGCCGAGTCCTCAATACCAGCCTAGGGTCAATCCCAACGAGGTGACCAGTCCCAGAGAAAGGTTCCAAGATGCCAAGGAGATGTTTAGGGCCATGGAGAGGGAGGCCATCGCAAGACCCGTTCTTTCACGGCAGAAAGACATCGAGCATCATTCTGTTCACAGGTACTACTTTCGCAGATGCTACTTTCGACTGTTTTTAGAGATTTGAGAGGAACGACCTCTCTTCGGATATTTCAGATACATATTCCGGCGAAAGGACACTACGCAGTTGTTGAGAGATTTATCTTTCGATTAAAAAGAAACTTGTGTTTTCCGTATTTGCAGTATCTACTGCGATCGTGTTCTAGTTCACGTGTGCTCGCGCGAGTCGATTGCGAGTAAAAGTCAGAATGCGAGTCGATGTCGAGAGTATCAGCCTAGGGCGATCTGAACGTGAGACGTCGATCGTTGTCGCGCGCTTTTCGCGCGCTTTATTTTATTTTTCTATACGCTTTGCACGTACATGGTCTCGCTTCAGCTTTCCACGCTCGAACGGGTTTCGAACATTTTCACCGATCAACCGCGTTCCCGCGAGAGAGATTTATTGAAGGTACGTTTGGCTCGTGGAAATAACTCGCAGTTAGCATCGATACCTCGCGTGCTCACCACGGGATTTTTTTTTCTTTTTAACAGAAAGCATTTCTTTTTGCTAGAACATTGTGTTCTCGCAGTTCTTATCAGAAGAAATCAATTTGATATAAAGCGAATTAAATGAGACAATTTGTTTTTTTCTTTTTTTCCGTTTGACAGAGTTGAGTCCGCCAGACAAATTCAGGAGGATCGATCCGGTCGCCCTTATTCAACGGGGATAAATCCGATGTCCTCGCACGACGTGATCAGACGCAATAAGTCCGACGCGCTGGATCGTGAAAACGCCTACAAGGGTAAACCGCGACCCAGAACTGAAAATTACGTGATCAAGCGTCTACCCGAACCGGAGACGCGGCCACGACCGAGAAGCTTCTATGAGAATCCGGCGACTGGCAGGGATTTCAGAGAGCCGAAGAATCTTGTCGATCAGAGAGAAGTAAGCGTCCGTTTGAAATTGTCTTTCACGCTCAAAACACAAATATAAAAAAAAATCTATAAATATACGAATGTATGAAATATATAAAAATTGTCTGCGCGTGTGTTTATCAAGCAGGTGCGAGAGTTGCGAGAACGTACGCAGCATTCGCGGGAACTGCGCGAGAAGCTGCGAACGAGAAGCACGACCTATCAGGAGTTGTCCGAGCACGAGAGATATCCCGGATTAGATCGCGAAAGTGCCAGACCGGCGTTGGAGATGATTCCGACACCCGGTAGATATCGTCACAGCTACGCCGAGCCGCCGAGATTAGGTCTAGCCGCGCTTCATCCCTACTGATGCATCCAACCGATACATTAGTAGCTTGTTAACCGATGAATTATTTAATTAACTGACATATCGCGTTTTATCGTATTATTCATACCTCCGTCGCCTTGACCGTTCAGTGTGTTTCACGATTAACGGTCTTTATTCCGCCTTCGTGTAATAATGAGGGAAGAGAAAGGAGAGATTAAGAAGTGCGATATGTATTTTTTCTCTTTTCTTTTTTTTTTTTTTTTTTTTTTTTTTTATTACCACTGGCTGCTCACGTGCAAAAAATTTACTGCGATGTGCAACTCGACCGTTGTTGAAAAATACGAATACGATATTACTCACAACAAAGTTACTGAAATATTTTTTCACAATTTCTCTTCCTCTCTTTCGCGTTTTTTGAGTGAGAGAGAATTAATTGTTGATAGGAATGTATAATAACATGATAATACAATTACACGATGATTTTATTCACCCGCACATTGTGCCACTGAACAGTCAATGCCGATTAATAGAAGAGTGTACATGTATGTAATGTGAAAGAAGCTTGTATGTGTTGTATCGCATTTTTGATGAATTTCCACTTATATATGACGTTTGCGTTATCGTTTTGTTATCGAGCACGAACTAAACTCGACCTCGTTGACAAGATATGATTCCGATGAAGAAAAAACAAACGAATTTTCCAACGATATTCCGAGTACTTTATTGTTACGCGTCAGATGCCAGACTAACAATAATAATAATAATAATAATATTAATAATAATAATAATAATAATAATAATAATAATAACAATAACAGTAATACCGATAATATAACAGTATCACAATAATAATTGTAACAACAAGTTCTCGTACTTTTTATTTGTTTCCTATAACACGTGGCGGAGAATAAAGAATGATAATTGAGAATAGATTAGAAAATGAATTTAGAAATAAAATTTGTTCAGAGAAAAGAGGCATTGTATTTCGCCGACTATGTGCTTTTACGAATTTGTATACTCAAACAGATGCAGATTTGTTAGTACGTATATTAAAAAATTTTTCTTTCGTTTTATATCAATAAAAATATCATTTTTAATAAATCGCGCTATAAAAATCATCAATGTTGATCAAATAACGTTGAAACTTGCAAGAAAACACTTTGTACACAATATAAAGAAAGAATTAAATTAAATTTCTCTCGATGAATGTATTTTTTTTTCATTTTGTGCTAAGATAATACACATTCTCATTTCTCTTCATGTAAATTGTACTTGTTTCGCAAGCCAACGTGTGCGCATAAAATTAAGAATCTCCGTTTAATTTATCTCGCGACCACATTCTCGCGGCAATATTAGCGGTTGCATAACTAAGCGAGAAATTCAGTTATGCGGTGAGATGAATTCGGAGAATCTTGCGCGCGCTTATACAAGCGAGATGTGCGTGGTGAAAACCAGACAGGTAGTACCTGTCACACACGAGCATGGCGCAAGGACCGATCTCTCCGGCTTCGAGGAAGAGGCCTCGGGCCTCGTGTTACATTTCACCGGACTACTATTCCCCGCAGCTTGCGTAGAAACGTACGCAAATTTACGGCAACGATGTTGAAAAATCCAAAGTACATATACGCGAAAATTATTGTACGGATAATAATTTAGTGAAAATTTAAACGAAAAAAATTCCGAAGGACATGGATGTTACTTGAGATAATTTCAAATGCGTTTGAAACGTTTATCAAGAAAAGATCAATTGATAGATTGAGCATCGAGAGAGCATTTATTGCGAGATGAGAAATACCAGTGCTTCACTCAAGCCCAAAGATGTATTTTGCACACACGACTGGTCGAGATAATAAATTACTTTCACGGATTAGAGCACGGAACATGAAGTGAAGAACAGTTTTATTTGTTTCAATATTTGCGATTCTTTTGCGAGATTAACAAATAAATAGAAAGTTTAAATCGCGAGTCTAAATCTATATTCTTCGTTGTAAGATTACAGAAGTGCACCAGCAATATTTGTAAGTATGATTAATCATTGTTTCCTCTAATTTAATACGTACATGTATAAGAGTAAAATAAAATATTAGAAATTTTATTTATCATCTATTAGATAGTCGCTAACTGACGCGCACATAATTGCAACGCGTTCGTTTCTTTCTAATACAGTTTTGATCGATAGATGACGTGAAAAAAAAAAAAAAATTGACAGCGATATACAACTAGATACACGTGTATCGACTTTCAGTGGTGACGTTAAAAGGAGAAATTGCTCGAATGCGATACGAAGTGAATTCGCATAGAATAAATTAACGATACACACATCGCCGGAGAAAATAGCAACAGGTGCATAGGCTTAATTTCGCGAAAGTCTTTTCTTCTCACGAGATATGTAATATATATATTGACACAAAAAATATTTAAGTAAAATTTCCAATTTGTCTATCTGTTCTCTTCGTCGCTTTTTCCATTAGTCCGTACATCAACCTAAGAACGCGCAATTTTCCCTCGCCGTAAGAATAAAGTTTACGCAAGCCGTAATCTCGGTGGCAGTTTTGCAAAGATATAAGGCCCGAGATTAAGACGCGTGGAATTGTCGCTGTCTCGTTTTTCCCACTTGATGAGCTCCGCGATCGTGCGGAACGTCGCTCTATCCTCGAGAGGAGCAACGTGTATACCGGGTGAGACGTTCGAGAATTCGAGTGCTCGTCTTCGTTCGCGTGGCGCGTTATTCACACGCGCCGCGCGTAATGTAATTCAGAAATTCGATTACCGTTGCGCCGCCGCACTTTCTACGTTCAGAGACGCGAGTTACTGCGAGAGGGACACACCTCGTTTCCATCCATTGAATAAAAAAAAAAAAAAAAAAAAAAAA
>QVOB01005284.1:18872-29500 GCA_014839585.1 Pseudomyrmex concolor
TGGGAGAGAGAGAGAGAGAGAGAGAGAGAGAGAGAGAGAGAGAGAGAGAGAGAGAGAAAGACTTTGTGTGAAGTTCCTTTGCGGGTATTCAACTTGCAAATGGTACGTATATATGTGAGTGTCAATCCGTGCGTGTGAATGCAACACGGATAAACAGGCTTTCCTACTACTCCCCTGTAAAAGGGATCCACAGCGAGCGCGCCGCTCAAACCTGCTCGTTCTTCTCGATGGCAGTGACCTGTTATAAGGGTCTCACGGGTCTCCCCAGGCCTTTATACTCGCGCGCGCGCACACACACACACACACACACACATATACATACGCGATAGTTCTTGGTTAAATGCCAGACACTGTGCTGCACGCTGTAAACCTATATATCGCGATCCCGTCGCGGTCCTTCGTTCGCGAGAAAAGTTGTCGGGTATCTTTCCGCCCACATTCGCGGCTCAAATGTCACGTGAAATTAATTAATAACAATTATATAATCATTCCTCTGTGAATATGTTTAAAAAATATATATAAAAAGAGAGAGAAAGTATGCAAATAAAAAAGATAAATTAAAAAATAAGATATTTCTCAAACGCGCGTTGCATTTCCGAACTGCGGATGTATCGTGTGTTCGTGGAACGTAAAACAATCCGTTTCTTTCGCGAACATTTCTTCGTGCTCCGACAATGCCATCAATAGGCACCTGACGAAGTTCAATGATGACCTCGTGCCTACTCTAAAAGACAGGAGTACGTGACGGAAAAGCGGATGTCACGTGTGTCGGAAGTTCCGTTGTTCTTGATGCGCGCACGAGGAGGAATTTTTCAACTTTTTCTTACGTGATTGCTTTGTGCGCGCCACACACACAAACGCTTGGTTACCTCTCTAAAAGTCATTTATTCTCTCAAGTTACAACTTGCGTGCGGATAAAGAAATATTTATACGCTACTTTTAACATATCAATTTTATATAACATATAATTGCGTGCGTATATAAAATCACTTCACATCTCGCAAAAAAATATAATTTAGAATATTTTACATAGCATGAATAATATATGTATATATCTGTGTATATTACTTTTAATTATTTACAATTACACGAGAAATAAATTATCGCGATCGTAACAGCGCGATAGCTCATGCGGCACACGCACATTTTTTTCTCCTGCGCTCGCATCTCCCGTTATTTCAAAGAGATTTCAATGCTCGAAGACTTCAATGCTCGGAGACTCCAATGCTCAGTTGTCCTATCGCCAAGCGAACAGAGCACGAATGCAATCGCAAGCGCGTGAAATTGATAGACGTAAAAATATCTGAAACGTAACTGTTCATTGACTAAAAGAAATGGCAGATTGCAATCACGGCGTTCTACAAAGTTGCTCTTCAATAACAAAAAACACTGTATATAAATCTATTGTAATCGACTATACCGTGCAATATGCACGTCAAGAACTAGATGAAGTTAAAATAAAAATATATAAATTTTAAATTTTAAATAAAAAATATCTGTAAAATATTTAAAAAAATAAAAACATTTTTTAAATAAACTTTTATACTTTATAAAACATAAAAGTTATGAAAACTTATAATTTTGGAAAATTTTAAAGATTTTAAAAGACAAAGTAAAAATTACTAAACACTCATACCGAAGCTTGCGTAAAATTTACAGCCAATCGGCTTTTCCTCAACGTTTCACTAAACTTTCTCGCGGTTTAATCGCGCCGGTGTTTACGCATTGTAGAAGGGCACGCGGAAAACAATTACTCTTGTGCGTGTGTGAAAGAAAATATCGCGTCTCGACAAATGCGGCATAGCGACAATAATGCGCGAATATTGTTTGTGCCGGGTCGATGAACTTGCGCGTTTCATAGATTTTTCACAATAATATGCGCCGCGGCGACAAGACCCCGACCATCGCTTCTATTTGCATAAAACTTTCGAATTGTCCATTTCTGACGGTCTGTTAGAAAGCTATTATCTCTTGACATAGCAGCATGCTTTCCCGACGATCAGCCACTCCGAGTTGTATCAAGGGGAGTGTCAAAGTGTCTCCGTCAAAATGTCACCTGCTACCCTGTTACCTGCACTTACGAAGATTATCATTTTCGAAAACATTTTATCGACAAATATTATCTAACTAATAGTTCTAGAAAAGTTTTAGAAACCTCTGCAAATACTATGGTTATATCGCTCAAAACGCGAGTATGTGTACGTGGTCTTTACAAAGATTGACACAGCGAGCACTTATTATAATTCGGGGTTTTACAAAAAAAAATTACGACTTTGCGTCGTCGATCTGAGATGTCGCGCAGAACGAGAAAATGCACGTGAAAAGAGGTGATCGGAGAGAATTCTTGAACAAGAGGTGATTGCACTGCGTTTTTACGCAGCGTTTGGAGTCTTTGTAATTAACGCGACGACGACCCACTAACCCACTCGAAGATCATCGATTTTCGTTCTTACCGGACTTTCGGACACACGTAACTGTGTAAATTTTTTTTTAAACTTGAGAGTTCGTCCCTTTTGTCTCGAGAACGAAAAATATTTTGTTTTTCAGAATGCGTTTCGGATAAAAATAGCTTTTATCGTATCTAGACGAGATCGTGATTTACTGCGACGTAAGGATTCAGGATTGTGCATATACCAGTCGTCCTTCGTGGAGCACAAGGTGCGTCGACATTCCCGAAATAAATATTTGGGAAACCAGACAGTGGAATCAACTATTTGCATGCTAATCGAGCTGTTTCAGATTCTCCGTCACGGTTGTATATTTCCAAAAAACATGACAGATATTGAGCAACTTTCTTGGTTTTTTGTCGTTTTTTTTAGTATATAAAAACAAATACCATTCGCGCGTCTATAAAATACAGCGAGAGTTAAACGAGTTCTAAACAACGTCGTTTTCCACGCAAACGTTCGCACTTTTAAGAGATCTTTCGACAGAAATTAAATTTTACCCAAAGACAATTTTTCGCAAAGAGGCACGAAACAGAAAAATCTTCGCTTAATCTCACGTTTACACGTTAATCGTTGTAAAATTGCGGTACAGTTATACGCAACAGTACTCGGGTTAATTCGCATGTTTAATGTCGAACGGAAATGACTCCGCCGACATTTTATTCACCCTGCTTGTAAATGTGTCACTTGTGCGAAACGACTCGAGAAGAATTCTCATTGAAAAATGTTGACATTGGGCCGCGGTCAGGGTCTCGGTCACGCGACCCTGATTTCCGCGACTACGCGATTTCACGCTCGCGACACGACAACTTGCTACCGGATTTTCTCATCTTCCTGTGTGTCTCGACGACAAAACCCGCGGTTAATTGCACGAAAAAACGCATCGACAATGTGTGTTCGTTTCATTTTTCCGCGGCAAAAACTCCGCGAGATACGCATGTTGTGTTCTCCGCGAGAGACATCACGGCAGCTCGTCGAAATTTTATTCTCTTTGTTAAATAAAAAAAAAAAAAATGCGTAACAATTACTGCAGCTTTCACGCATTTGTTTACATTTGATTGTGGGAAACATTTCACATAAAAATAGACGTGAACAGTATCTCAATTTGTCCACGGGTTGGGTAATTTGTGACGTTAGTGACGTTCGTCTGGGTCGTCTGGCAGACGTCTCAATTCGTGTCGTTGCGCAACAAATTCGTGATTTCACCTTCGTGGTCATGTTCTGCTTCGTCGATGTGAAGAGCGACCTCGAGACCTCAAATCCTCCCTCTTGTCAAAAGAGAATAGTCCACTTCCTGCGTGTGTGCTCCGGCGACTCGCATGTGAAAAACGTGCACCGGAGATTCTCTTCTTCGTGGTGTGTGTGCAGTCTCTGACCTATAAAGGGCAGGCTCGATGCACACTAATGTACACGTCACACGCCATCGTATGTGAGTGTGTGTGACTTTGCATCAGACCTTATGACAGTTAAGCGATTGGTGCGAAGATGCGCACGCTATTCGAGTGAAAAAACTCTGTTGTTCTTTTAAATTTTGTAGAAAAAACACATTTAAGTTTTATACAATTTAACTTTTCAAAATTCTTTATCTTCTAAAACTCAAACATCATTAAATTGTAATATTAATATTAACAATAATTTAATATTAAGAAAATTAATTGCCAGACTTGTAGCTGCCTCGTAAATGAACAAAAATAGAGGAGAAAAATTATTTGTTTCTTCTTGGCATAATTTCCGGTGTTCTTTGACGAAGAGATAAATACGGTGACATCTACCTGATCGCGAAGACCAGGGAGTGACCCAACACGTTGAGAAGCGAACGGAAAAAGAGAGAAGGGGATCTGGGAATGAAGTGGGGCCCACAGTCACGAAGTCTCACGCCTTCCACCAGGTAGGTCTCAGTCCGAAGACGAACGTACTGGCGGCTGCTGCTTTGCTGCTCCGCTCGAGACCGCTCGTGCGTGTGCGTGGGTGTGTGTGCTCGCGCGCGAGCGCAAGGCGGCACGTACTGTTGTAGTCTACAGCACATGGCGACGTGTCAGTGTCATCCCTGAGGACCGCTTCATCTACGTGTCGCTCTTTTTCCGAGGAATCAATCGTTTTTATTCGCGCAACATCAGCCATTCGCAGTCATCGAGTTGGCACTTGGCAATCGAACGGAAGCAGTCTCCGCCATTTTCGTCGCCTTCGCGCGTGAGGCCCAATGAGGCCCACCGGTATCTGATACAGTGGTTTTGTGCCGTGGATGATGCTTGCGGCCGCGCCTCTGGATTCCACGAAATATCAACGGGCAACCTATTAACAAGATATTTGCTGAATTCTTGCCGCCGGCCATCATTCAGCCGTTTTCTCTTCTCATCGTTCCAAAGGTGTCGGCCGCGCGTGTGTACGTGCGTCCCCGCAGAGTGTGTACGTGCGTACGTGTGACGGAGCGGATGCACGTGGAGGTGCGTCAGTGAGCAACGACGACGCCACTGTGCCGCATACCAGCGAGGTCTCGACTCTGGTCATCAGGGAAGGGAGATAGAGAAGCCTAGAGCTAAATCGAAAGGAAGCGAGACAGAGAGATAGAGAAAGAATAGTAGTGGAGGAGAGCCATCAATAAAGACAAGACGAAAAGAGAAAGAAAGACGAAGGAGCAAAAAGAGAGAGAGAAAGAGAGAGAAAGAGAAAAAAGAGATAGAGAGAAAGAGAGCGCGCGAAGCTGGGCCCGATAGCTGGTGAGAGGGGATTTACAAGAAGTCGGCCATAATAGCCTGACGCGATCTCGAGCGAGCAGCTACAGCTGCTGCGAAATATCCGCACTATCGTGTTCCTCTCGCCGTTTGCCGCGCGCATGTATTTTGCAACTACATGCTGCGACGACGTGTACACCGGAGAGAGATATACGCCGCCTCTGCCTGCCTTTGGAAAGCAGCGACTGCGTAATCGGGCCCGCGAGCATTATCGGGCGGAGTCTCGTATCGTTCACCAAGCTGCGAGCATGTCGCATGCTTCACATACACTTGAATGAGCTTCTGAGTCATGTCTACGTGGTCTGACAGTGCGCGCGGAAAGTATAATTTAACCAGCTAGTATTTAATACTCAAGCAAGACCAGTATTTTTCGAATGTAGCTGTCACCACGGTAAAAATCGTGATACCGATGTATTTCGCGTTGAAATCACCGAGAGATTTTTTCGTTTAAACCAGTTTCGGATCAGTGAGTGACGGCAATGAGCGGTTGAACTTGGTGTTACAATTATTTGAAGATTTAAGCTTGATGAGAAAAACTGTTTTTTTTTTTACCACAAATTAATTACTTGTAATCGAATCAAAAATGCGAGGAGCTAATCAGGACACAGCAACGCCGTATTGTCGGTGTCGGGTACTTTACTTGGGTAGCTCGGTACCTCACGCGAGCAAGGAGGGACTTCTCGGTGTTCAGGAACCTCTGAGAGAGCTTTATCCCGAGCAGGGCGCGCTGGGCGCTCGCGGAATCGACTCCTGGCTCAGTGTTTGGAGTAACGGTTTGCTATTGGAGAACGTCGATGAACACCGCAAAAAGGTCACGCGATTCTTTCCCATCGAGGCGCTCCACTATTGCGCCGCGGTCAGACACGTCAAAGGTGGAAACGGCGATGCGTCTAATACGCGATTTCTGCCGTTGGATTCGCCATTCGCGAGAACACCCAGCGCGAATCATCCGCCTCTGTTCGCCGCGGTGCTGCGAAGAACGACCGGCATCAAAGTTCTCGAGTGTCACGCGTTTATCTGCAAGCGAGACATGGCAGCCAACGCCTTGGTAAGATGCTGCTTTCACGCTTATGCTGACAGTAGCTATGTAAAAGGTCTGGAGCCATCGACAGCTACAGCTAACGGAGTCACGACAAATCATCAATCAAACAACAGTCTGTATCACACTCTGGGCGGCTCAAGCACCACCTTGGATAGTCCTCAGCCAACCCGTTTAGACGCGACATCAACTGACAATATCAGTTTGTACAATGGCGACGAGAATCACAAAGTCTGGGCCAGAGGTCGCGACGAAGTTGACGGTCTTTATCAAGAACAAGGCACCTTAAGAAGTACGAAAGGATCGAGACCACGTCAGTTGGTCGCCCCGCCGCCGCCACCTCCACCACCACCCCCTCCGGTCCAGCCGTTGTTGTTGGAAGAATCTTCTTCCTCTTCCGCGCGACGAAAAGCTAACAAAAAGCTGAAGAAGATGAAAACTCGATCATTACACGAAGACGCTTTGCAGCAGCAACAGCTTCTTCATCATCAGATGCACCAAGGCGTGTACGCGAACGGTCACGGACATCACACTTTGGGTCATCCTATCAGGCAGCAGCATTATCATCCCCATCCGTTACCACCTAGCAGTCGATCAGTCGCCGGCACACTGGCCAGACCGGCGCCAGTGCTTTTAGTACCAGCAGCCACTTTGCCTCGAAAGAGTCATCATCCGCGTTTGAGGCCTATTCCAGCGGCAACGCCAATAGTTCCAGTTTACGCTCCCGTGCCAGTGGTACCGCCATCCGCGGCGTCAGCTATTTATCCGGCGGGAACGTACGGCACGGCCGGAAATAGAAGCAGAAGACACGTGCCAGAGGCGGATAACTCCACTTTGAGCACGTCCAGGAGATTAGCCGTGTCTCACGCGGATCTTACCGCGCCGGAAGTCACCCGGCAGAATGACAGTCCAGAGAACGAGTCGCGCTTCGGCACTGGCATATATCGACGGAAGGGTCACCTGAACGAGAGAGCGTTTTCTTACAGCATTCGGGCGGAACACCGAAGCAGAAGTCATGGTAGTCTCGCCTCTCTGGGTTTCAACGCGCAGAACGGCAACGCGCTGCCGAAGGAAGAGAAGAAGGATCGCGAGATCGCCCAACTGGTCGCCGGACTGAATCTCAATGACGGATCGGAGCGAACGCAGGCTTCGAGGGCAGGATACGGCCATCATCAGCAGCAGCAGATACAACCGCTACCCAGGCCGAGACCCCGTTAGAATTATTGATCGAGACTGGATCCCTTTCAGTCTCGAGTTCTCAGTCTGAAACATTTTTTTGGAGTAATCCAGAGCGACATTCCGCAGGAGAGAGGAAATCTTTCGCATTTTAAAAGAGCAATTTTCGCAGCTTTAACGTTTTAATCGGCGTATTTATCTTGTAAATATCTTCTTTATTTTTTTGTTTACTGCTGATGTCAGCAATTTTTCGAAATTTCTTTTTTTTTTCTGGTCAATCGCGTTTACGCAAGAACGATTTTGTTGTTTGAATTAACAAACATCTTGTGGCTTGCTTTTTCAACCGTGACATCGTCTGTAGGCGACTTTGTGTTCCGTCATCGTGTCACGTGGAAACAGATTGCGAAACGTTCTGTCGCAGTCTCCGTCGCGAGCGGATGTGTTGTATTAAATTGTTTCTTTTTTTTCTTTTTTTAATTCCGATGTATAAATTGTACGTAAACAAGAATATGTAATTTTTTTGGTGACAAAAAAATATCAGTGAAACGTCTTAAATTATACTGGTGACATAATCGCGCTGAGAAATGTAACGACCTTTTCTGTCGCAAAAAGAAGCTAACTAATTAGGCGGTGGTTATTGTCGTCTTACGAAGGAGACAGTTCTGCTGTCTGAAGCTCATTAGACGAAGGCACGAAGCATGCAGGAGAGACTGCTACATAATATTTCCTCTGTGAAAACGAGTCTGAGATCTCTGCGGAGAGGTTCCAATGTCGCCGGCATTAATTACGTTGACGCTTGAGAGAATCGAACAAAAAATATGTTACATAAAGGAGAGATAAATAAATGTCGTGTCAATCGTGTCGATATTTGCATTCGCGGGGATAATGATAGGTCTCGTGCATCAGATACGACCTAGAAAAGTGTCCTTCGTTGTGACATTTTGCGGCCACGTTTGTTGTATCGCAATGTACGTGTATATCAGCATTAACGTTGCGCGAGTAAAAGTCGTAAAATAATCTCGACCTTGCCTCAAAAGTCACGCGTTGATATTTCACGCTTTTGTTATCGCTCGTTTCTTCGAACTTTTATTAGCTACCAAATGCATATTCAAAAGTTGAAAAATCAAAACTTACAATCGCGCTGGTGTCTTGCGACAACTACGTCGCATTATATTTTTTTGTTTTTTTGTTTTTTTTTGTTTTAATTCTGTAGATGACAGTGACATCGATGCGCTCAGCGATTAAAAATACTTGATGCGCTGAGAATGCGCTTTCGCGTGTGCACGTCACGAATGTGCCGCTGATGTGATCGCGGAGATGTTACACACTATAATTAACGTTCACGTTCTCAAATGCTGCGATGCGATTACGTAACAGTCAATTCTCTATTTTCGCCTAATTGAAAATTAAATTACTCAGAGTTCGACAGCGCCTTTTATATCAGTCGAATCGTTTTTTACAGTAGAAGTAAACAATGCAAACGCGCGCGAAGAGATCTTTAAATGATTCATGAGCGTATTATAATTCGATGATAATAGCGATCGGGAGCTATGTAAAGAACAATTATTCGTTCATTACGCAAGTCGAACGTATTATTCAAATGCGGTTCAGAGAAGCGGCGTTTCTCCTTCGATTGCGGTGCACGTCATCGAGCGAACAGATTACGAGCGATAAAAATGAGGCCTGCCTTTCTCCGCAAATTTCTCTGCATAATGTGGAAGTTACGCAGAAAAAATTGTGTCGAGAAAACGCAATTGTTTTTCTTTTTTTTTTTCAAGATTTTATCGAGCGAGAAAGAGTTTTCTCCGGAATCGCACTGGAGAAATGGGCTCGACGATAATTGCGCGACGTTTTCTTCAACGAACAAAATAAAAAAACATCAATCTTACGTAATAAAAGTCACCTCTTGTTCTTTCGACAGTGACGTTACGCACATTTGTCCCGTTCGACATTATCATCCGAATGCGAGAGTAATATGCGACGGAATTTCGTATTATTTATAAAACACATAGATTGCCGCTTGAGAATTACAAGCGGCAATCTATGTGCTTTATAAATAATTTGTCACCGTTGCTTAATCGACGCGCGTCTTTGAGCAGAAAATTGCAGCAACACGTAAGGCATCGGTATACGTTAATGCGTCGCCGCTGACTCGTTAACGGCGTAAGAATTATTATCATACATATCGGAAAAAGTGGCAGAGGCGGCGATTATTTGTAGAAATATAATCCCTCTCTTCTGAGATAACTCGCTAAAGATAGAAAACCGCGAGCTGTGTATCGTCATCACGTCTAACGAGCTATTAAACTCCACCGGTGATTAAAAATCAATCGATTATCTGACTGCGAAAGAAGAAAAAAAGCACTTTGACGCGACAGTCTTCTGTGGAAAAAAAAAAAAAAAAAAGAATTCCACGCCATTGATTCTTATCGCGCACGTCGTCGCTCGCGCACGCATGCGAAGGATGCACACTTTATTAGTCACCTGACTGTCGTTACCACGTTTCCACGTTGCCAAGGTTGCCACGCGGTCATAATTAACTAATCGGTATACATATTTCTCACCGCGCGCTTTTCCCAAGCCGCTCGAACGCGATTTCGCCGCGCGACGTCTGACAAAATACAAATTGTTGTTTTGTGCACACACGTTGGATATGTGAGCAAAGATCGCGTTGCCGCGGCTACTGCAGTTTACTGAAGTAGAAAGTGAGTGTAAAATATGTATGAGCCGACCGTACCGTGCAAGTGCGCGCGTGTGCATTCATATCGACACGAAGACATATCGCATCTATATACATATATATATGTATATTAACTAAATAAGCCGGTCGGAGATAATTAAGTAAACATGCCATTGAGATGGAAATATATCGAGCGGTGTCTTTTTTATTTGATTATGAAATAAATAACGAAAAGGAGAGACAGGAATTCGTATTTTGCGCGATTGTAAACGAGAAAAAGAGTTTTGCTATTATATCGCCAGCAAGAAATAATTGTGTTGAGTCTATTGAATTTTTGTTTCATCGACAAAACGTTTTGTCGGCGAAACAAAAATTTCAATAGGCTTGGCCTATTTTTTTGTTGGATACTAATTTTTATTCCAGCAAATCTTTTTTTGTCCATAATAACTTCTCTTTCCTTTTAAACGCGTGAATTTCTTTTCACGTAGAGATCAGTAGTAAAATAGTCTCTGACCGATAGTTCGTTGTATTTTTTTTTTTTTTTTTTTTTTTTA
>QVOB01005285.1:0-10729 GCA_014839585.1 Pseudomyrmex concolor
TGGCAATTCGTTCAGTAACGCCTTTTCCCACCATACTGATTATTTTCTTCTGAACCTGAGGTCAACTTGACAAACATCTATTATTTATTGTAATAAAGTTTTTTTAAAGTGATTTTATATACAATAATAAATACTAAAAAAAATCCCAACATTTCGTGATTTATTTATTTGTGAAAGAAAACAAGAAAACATGCATGTTAATCTTAGGCAATACATTGTATAGCTTTACGTACAAAACTTTACTATTATTAGAATTATGTGGTGCGCTTCACGAGTGATAAGTAATTGCTTTTCCGAAAATAACGTGTCTTCGCGTAATTTCTAATAAGAGTGCAATTTTCTGAGAGTAACGTAGATCTGTGACACAAACTGTGTCGTTACGTTACGTTAAATATCGTAAGCGGTTTGCGAGATCTCGCTTAATGCCTCTATATACGATGATTATTTAACTAAACACGTCATTCACATCTCGATTGGATCATTACTCAAGTCCTTATTAATATTCCAATTTCTACAGAGAATGAAAAAGAGAAAAAGAGAAAGAGAAAGAAAGAGTGTGTTTGTGTGTGCTTTTATCTCATTACGTAATCGCGAAGTATTTGATAGTACAATAGACTTGACTGATGATTCTCGCGACGTCGATCGACGCCAAATCGGCAAACAAGACGGCTATTTATCGCACGGCGATCACAACACGAGTGGCATAGCAATCACGGGCGGATAATTGCGCGCAAAGTGGCCTTTATGTTCTCGCGCCGATTCATCGCGATAATCGGTGGCAGCGCGGCGCGGTTGTAATAAAACAGTGTGAACATCGAGCGATAAATCGTGCAAATCGCAATTGATAACGTGGACGTTTTACATGTTCACTAGTGACAATGCTTACGGAAAAGGATTCGAGAAAAGATTTGTGCACAGAGATGATACATTCGATCGCACAGAAAGTCTGTATTGGTGCAAGGACGCGGAAACAAGGACGCGGTTTCAGGATTGTTTTGTGACAACAATAGTCGACTATGCGCCGCCTTCTGTAACAATACCTCTGCCTCGCTGCCAAAGCCACTTTGGTTAATTAATTGCCTGACTCTCTTTGTTGACGAGCAAGCCGCCTATTCCTATATTTGGCGGCTTTCTACCTGAATTAATTAATAAATCCATTGAGCGACTGGCGCGCGAAAAATCTAACGTGCAAAGTAAAGAAAACTGCGCACTGGATAAATAAAAAAGGCAATTTAACGGCAAAAAGATAATATACAAAATTTATTACTTTTGAGTATATATATATTTCTTTCTATTTAAATATTACACGCACAAGATTTCTTGGAAAAAACATAATAACAAACTCGTGAAATCTCTTGTACGCGCCGAGCAAATAAGACGCGAACGATAATTACGGCGCGCTATCGACCGCATGCGTTGAAATATGTAATGCATTTGTTTGCTTTTCTCTCACTTAGTGACATAGTGACACAGTTACATAACTGTATCGGTATCGAATTGCATTACGATCACATTACGATGTTACAAGCAAATTTTATGAGAAAAAACTGATTATTAAAAGCAACTATATAATCCGCGCAAGTAACGTTCCGAACATGTTTTCTGTGAAGGCTAAGACTTCAAACGACGCGATCCATTCAATAAATATTCGTTACATCAAAACAAGTGTCGTACTAACATACTTTGATGTGACAAGGTATAATTTGTATGAGAAAAAAAAAAAAATCAAGATGAAACGCGCTCAGCAAATCTGGCGCATTTTGACATTCGCGCTCGATAATTTGATGTACGAATAAACGCATATTCTCTGATGTATGACTGGTATGTACATAATATTGCAATGTCTACTCAGGACTTTATAAACAGCGCTCGTCCACTCCTTCAAATTGTATAACGGAAAGTGCATCACTCTCGTGCATCACTCTCGAGTAAGCAAGAATATAGAAACTCAGTTTCGGAACTCTGCCTCGGGGTTAACTTCGAACATGCTGTTATTCTCGAAGAGAGAACTCGGCTACAGTTAAAATCAAATTGCGCGAGGAATAGTAATGTTTATCGTGTTGAGCAGCAGAAACATTTTCCTTTCGGTACATCAAGTAGAACTTCAAAGAGCTGTAAAATTATATATATATATATATATATATATAATTTATAATATATATATATATATATAATTTATATATAAAATATATATATATATATATAATTTTAACAAACAAAAAATATATAACCAAATATGTAACCGAACGTTCTGAACTATCTTCTAATTGCAGAATAATTCTCGATCTACTTAATAATCGTAAAAACAAACTGTACGCTAATTGACACCATCGATTGGATTTGCGTAAAATTATATTACTAGTAAAAAAAGAAACAATTTATCTTTTTTTTTTTAAATCTTTTATCATTCTTCCAATACAAAATTTCAAGATTATGTAAGAAACACGAGCGTTAAAAATAAGCAATTTAAAGATTTAGTTTACGACATTACAAACTACTACCGAACAGGATATTAATTATATAAAGCGTTGACGAGTCTGACAATAACGTCGTAATCGACGTGCAATTAATGCGTTATCAAACAATTGATTTGCCGAACAGAGAATACGGTTTTCCGGACAAGCGCGCGCACATATCTGAATGGCAGAGAATAACAATGAATGCCATTCATCGTATCAAACGCGCAGTGTTAGCACACTCGCTTCCCTGTTACTCTAACCGCAAACGTTTGATAAAGAGTGATTCTAATACTCGCGCGCTCAAAGAACTGTTGAAAATCGTTAACCGTTTATTGAGCTCCAGCCCTTTAACGCGCCGATGATGATTCATGATTTTCAACAAGCTGTTTCTCTTTATCCTTATAAGATCACTACATAGAATCAAAACGGTAGTTGAATTAATTATATTTCTCGTACGTAAAAAAATATAAAATAATTTAATTATAGAAAATTTTGCTATCTCTTTTTGTAACATTTGCAATTTTATGCGTATTTATTTCAGAAAAACAATACTTAAAAAAATCTTTATAGTCCTAGTAAATATTCTGAATAATATCGAGTAATATGTGTAAGTAAACAACAGAGAGCAAGTATATTATTTTAATATAGAATGTAATGAGAGACGTCTCACTGTGTTTCACCAATAATAAAATGTTATTTTTCGAGATTTGAAATATTGAAATAAGGAGTTCTGAATTGATCGGATATAATTTGAATGTGATGAATCGTGCATACATTACACATGCATTTAATGCGTAAGTGTTATAAATACGGCTCTCTCAATTTCTTTTAGCGATTTGTTGTGATTTAAATGGGATGATTAAAAGTCGGTGCGAATCAGCACTAAAGAGCGATGTCGCGCATTTAAATGTAAATTTACGATTTTCACAGTGGCACGCTCAAAATTATGACAGGCGTAACAAAAAGTTTAATATTTTTTCGACTCACAATCAAATAGGAGAAAGCAGCGCGTTGTCGTTTCGTGTAACAAAAATGCATAAATTATAGTATAGAAATACATATGTATAATATTGAAAATATCATTGACCAAATGCTTATATGTACACCATTTGTAACACCAAACTTTGAATGTTATATCTTATATACGTATTCTACGAGTAATATTATCTATTAAAGACATGATCGAAATATATCGACGTGACCGTCAATCAATTACTCTATATCACGATGATATCGTTTTATTACGACAATTAAATATGTACATTATATATGTACTATCTTTCAGATTACTTTTTTGTTTGCTCGGAGGTCTCTTGTGTACAACGCATACCTTAGAAACATTTACAAAGTTGTTCAGTGTTTTTTCATCATTTAAATCGAACTGGTTTCATTATTCGCCGTGACAATATTCATTGAAGCGTACGGCCGCTATAAATACAAATAAGCAACTTACGAAGGATATGCAAGTGCAGAAATCACGAACAGTCGACTGCAGTCTATCAAGCGTTTCGATCTAGATCCTAATTGCGCGGCTTGCGTAATAATTAACAATGTCGGTAGTTAACTAAACTAGTCGCACGCAGGATCACTTTCACGCGATGTGGCAACGCGAACAATAAATCGTGACGCGGAATGCGAATATAACTCACGAATTTTTCCGACATTTTCATACAATAATTCTGCGAAGAATAAAACACTCTCCCCATCTTTCTCTTTGACAAGCCGGATTTATTTCAACGCGTTTCCACCAGTTAATGTCTGATTTATGGCGCTTAAAATCTAAAACTCTGAATTTCACCAACGATTCTCTTTATTTATTCTATAGTTTTATTCAAGCATATCATTTTATATTCAATGTGGATTACCTATTTCCCTTTTTTGTGAACGTTGTTTGCATCCGCGAGATGAATGCACATGTGCTGTATGAATAGCTCCGTTACATTTTGGTAATAAAAAAGTTTTTTTATAATCGACTGAATAGCGTTACTTATTTATACAAACTACGGTTTTAGTTTGGAATTTTTATGCAACTTTGCTCTGCTTTAATTAAATGCGCGTGTGAAAAATATTGCGCAGTAAAACTTTGTGAAATTATCGATTTCTCTTTCGTTGTTTTATTATTGCACACATATAAATTTATAATAAATACATTCTATCTATCTGTTTATTATTTATTATTGGCCCGTTTATAACAAATATTTAGCATTTAATATGTATAATGTACAGTATTATTAATACATTTGACAATTAACGTTAAAGTTTGCTATTATTATATAAATTACTGTAATTAAATATGTAATTATGTTTAAATACTCTTTAAGATCTTTTTTTTGTATATAAACCACTCACACAAAAGAAGATTTTAACAAGTGTCGTTTCAATAAATCGAAGAAATTCACTAGAATTACAAATAAGGTTTAATAAGATTACTACAAATACAATATTAAATAAGTAAAGAAAATTAGATATTCGTTTTCCGCATAATTAAATTCGACAGTTGAACCCTACTAAAATTTTACTTCTCACGTAATTTTATGAGAGAAGACACAACATCGTTAAATATTTAATTTCAAAGCCATTACATAAACATCTAATCCTAAAATTATAAAGTTGCAACAAATATATGATCGTCTTTTAAAACGTGAAGTGTAAAAGCAAAGAAATGTCAATTTCAAATATTCTATCGTTAATATTTTACAACTTTATTTTATCCTCTTGTAAATCTTGTGAGCTTGTACTTATAGGATATCACAAAATAATTTTAAACATATAATCACAGGCTATGTTAACCTATTCTATCAATTTTGTTACGTACGTCTTTGGCGTTCATACTTGACTTTTCGTATCTTATCTCACTAGAAACAATACGTAAACTGTCTTATGTCACTTGATCATCATGACGTTCTTATCGCTAGACCTTGCCAGACCGTCTTGTGTCGGTTGGAATCGCTGCCAAGGCTTTTAATCGACCGACATAAAAAGTAGCGAGAGCAGATAGGATTAAAGAGATGTGACCAAGGACACGCTAACATGAACAATTTATGTCGTACGTTATTTATCGAGACGACGCGACTTTATATTCTTCGCCACGCTGTTAATACTTTTGAGGTTCAGAGGCTTGCACCGACTTTCAATTCTGTGATATTAGTTGATTCTATACATGTCTCATATTGTTTTGCCATGAAATGGGATGACATCGTATGGCGTAGAAAATAGATGAGGCGGCGAAACATTGTATACAATTGATCACTGGTTCTCAATCAGAATCTCGAGAACAACTAACGTAACGACTTGATTACTACTTCAATACACTTTTTGATCACACACACACACACACACACATTTTCCTATTTTGGTTAATATAATTCTTATTTTGATTTGCTTTTTTTGTTTCTTATAGAAATATCGTGATCTGTGTAGATTTTAGAGACCGTCTATTCTCTGTAAAACTTACCCTTGCTTTCCCTTTGAAAATAGTTGCAGACACGCAAAAAAAAAAAAAAAACAAAAAAACAGTCGCAGAATATTAAGTTGAACTAATTCGTCGCGTAAAACCGATTAACATGTGCTTTTATCCAATCTGCGATCTATATAAACGATCTATTACTCCGAATTTGCGTATTTTGAAATAACACATTCTTATAGACATCACTAAGAAGACATATATTTTGGGAAAAGTTTTTATCATATAGATAAGATTGTAAATGATAAGATTACAATGTCCGAGCGCGATGTGAGAAATATAATAAAACTAGAATATCTAATCAAATTTCCGCATTCTTTCAGTTGACAACAAAGATTGGCTCAATAGAAACGGAATAACGCGCATTCTGGGCGACGTAAAGTTCATTTCCATACATCGCGCGCGGCTGAAAATTCGCTCTGCCATTAAAATCAGACCGATCAGAGTTCGTGAGAAGTGCATGTGAATGCGAAGAGTGTCCATACATCTGGCGAAGGGTGATTGTAGCAGCGCGCAGAGAAAGAATGAACGAGCAAAAAAAAAGTTTGTTTGTTACAAGCTGGTCGGTGTGCAACGCGGCGATATTAAACTCGGTCGTGATTTACAAACGTGAAATTTGATTCGCCAGCGAGAAAACAACAGCCGATAATCAATTTCCTTTAGCAACAAAAGATACGACTTTGAATTATAAATTAACATACACCTACTGGCAATAATAATATGAAACAGCGCACCTAAATTCGACTGTAAAGCTTCGCACGTTCTGTTATCGAGATGAGACACACATCACGATCCCGCGCAGGCTGCACTTCATGAATGTTCAGCTCGACTGAACTCTTAATTACTCTGATTAGCGGAATTTAGCTAGCGCCGGATGGCAAACAAACGCGAGCAACTTCGTTATCAAGCATGTACTATATGTATATATCTGTGTGCGTGTGTATAATTAAATCTTAATTGATCTAGTAATATTAAAATATGCCGGAAGAATGTGTTAGATTTAATGTGCTTTGATCACAACCAGTCATGTAATTCAGGAAAGAATTAAATTAAAATTGAATACATATCGAATGTTGTATTATTAATTAACAGCGCGTTGCGAAGGCAGTACGCGCGTGAATGCGCGTATCATAAATATGGTTTCGCTCTATTAATTACGCTTCGCGCTTTTAATTAAATTTCTACGTTGCCGAGCAACACGCCAAGCAGACACGGCATAAATTAGCAGCACGGCTTGGGCAGCCGTTGCTCGCGATGTTCTAATAGAAACGTGTTAAGGAACGTAAAATAACGCAGTCAAGCAGAGTTTTTTCGCGGCGAAGGAAAAGCTGAGCGTTGATTTGTTAAACTCGAACACATCGTCGGATTTCTTCTGTGATATTGTGTTTAATTTGCGAGATCTCAAAATATTAGCGCAACAGGTATCGATAAATCCAACACACGAGTGCGGTCGATTATTGTTTTACAGGCAAAAGAGTAACGGAACTTTGCGAAACAAACGCAGATTATTACACATTGTTGTCTCAAGATTGTTTTCGAATTGATAAGTTTGTAGAACCGCAGTTCTTCCTTCTTAATCGCTACGTATAATTGTTTTGTTATTGGATTGCGATTATTAGGTGAACTTATTAAGACTTGTCTCAAATCTGCTGCTGTAATTGGACGCTTTGTGTTACATAGCTACAACGGCGACGCACGTCGGCATAAATTACGCTTGACATCTGTTCTTCTCGAGTTCAATCCACAAGATTGATTTCTAACATGAGCGACAGTTAAACTTCGGTTGCGATTCGGTAATTGTTATTCTTTATAGTAAGATAAGTAAAGATAAGTCTTGTAAAGCACTCTGAATGACGTACGTCGTTCGAGAAATGCAACGAGAATTAAGATTTATAGCCGGTTATACTATTGTATAGTTCAGTCAAATTGCCGTTGCGTTCAAATATGTACGCAACTAAGATTAGGATGACTTGAAAGTGAGCGCTTTCTGACTAATTGTAAGCATAATATAGGCACCATATGTTGGCCTTTACGGGATTATAAATATTTATCGACGGGAAAGAAATGGAGTTGCGAAGCGCGCAAACGCATCTCCAAGTGTTTTATTTACTCTGTGGCAGTATGTTGCAGGCGTGTCTCGATTTATGACTGTGTGTAGTAAATATAAGTTAGTTGTCTGTTTTAATTCTTCGCAAATTAAAACTTCGGCATAACGAGGTTTCAGTTATAGTTCGACAACGCACGTTTGCCACCCGCTTTGTCAAATTATCATCACAAGAAGTCCACAAGCAAATATATAATTCAATTTTCATTCTGTCACAAGAAATATTTTAAAATCACGCCGTGTAAATGATATGATCATACAAAATTCCTTTCCTTATTGACGACACATTTTTGACCGCAAATTTCACGATCAAGGTGAAATTCATAGGATGCTGTATGTCCACGAAGATATTGTTACGACATACAGGTAGCAATATATGATACAAGTTACGGTTTGCCTTTCTAAAAATTGTCCCTACGGAATCGACGCCGCGAAAATAGAAAAAGAAATAATTTTCTATGGTTAGTGGGCATGTTGTACGTAGGCAGTCTGGGGCAAACTGGACAAACAGGCAGGCAAGCCTGGCATCGTAAGGTCCTTAAAACAGCTTATTGATTTATTTTATGAGGATCGTAAACTCGATCGGTTCTCTCGCCGTTCACGCGTTTCGTTCGTCATCGTTCGCGATCGCTCGCCGGCTAAGAAATAAAACTGAAAAGAAAAGAGAGAAAGAACGGTAACACAAGAATAACGGGGGTGGAAAAGAGTAAAGAGAAAGAAGAGTAGAAGAGAGAAAGAAAAGAAAATCCTCTCGTTCAAAAAGTGCGCCTGCTCTCTCACGACAAGTCCGGGAGATATATTGTCGCGCGTGTATTTACGACGAGTTGGAGTTATAAATCACAGATTCGTCTGCTTACGCGAGTCCCGGGACGCACGTGCACGTGGAAAGAGAGAAACGTGTGTGCTAGGCACACCCGAGTGGTACACACGTACCGTTAGCACTCGGCCAACGTCGGCGTAATGGTTTTTCGATAATTGTGTAACTGTTTCACACACACACACACACACACACACACACACACACACACACACTTATCGCCGCTCGGTGAAACACGGCGCCATAAACGCTTTAGAGCCCTTAACGACCAAGGTCCATGGCCCGAGAGTGAACCCTTTCTTTATTCCTCACAGTGCCTCGATGGCTCTTATAGCGCCGCGAAGAAGAGTTCTTCGCGTTTCTCCGTTCATTGTAACGCGACACGTACGCAGAATAACAGTCTCCGCACTGCCGCGTGACGTCTTCTTCATATGAGCGGCCGCGTGCGAGAGAAGCGCATCTCTCACAAGAAAGCTACTCGGAATTAACGCCTGTAGCAAATGAAAGAATATATAGATACGTGAAGAGAAATGCATATATAAAAATTGTTATAGGTTCAAGTTCAGTATAGATAACAATGAATATGCAGTTTGCTAATGCGAGAGTTTCCACATAGTTCGCGTTCACAATTTACGTAATCGATTTATTCGGTGCATTACACAAGTCTTCTGTGTGTATATGTGTGTGTACATATATATATTATCTGTGACCATTTGAGTGCCCATTTAATATCTCTACGAGTAGAAACAAATGCACACTCGATCAATTAATTCTTTTTTAACGAATATAGTTCGTAATCTATATTAATCTAACTCAGATATGATCGGCAATTGAAAATCGCTTTTTTCGCACATAGGAACGTAAAATTAAATTACCTTGTGTTTACGTTAATACAACAAAGAGGTAGGCATAAATTTTATATATTTTCAAAACAATTGGATATTTCAATTTTAAAAAAATATATCGGACACAATCGCACCGAAAGATACTAAAGCAAACTTGTCGGAGTATAAAACATTTCGCGAACAAATTAATTTAATTGTACTAAATGGCGGCGCAACACGCAGTTTGAAAGCTGAAAGCAGGTAGAATATATATTCACGTGAAATAATCGTTAAGCAAGTAAAGCGAGTTTCTTTGAAGATGACCGTCGAGATCAAAAGGTATGTTGGACAACGGTCAGAAGTAACATGTTTTATCTCGACGTTATACCATCTTACTTCTCTTTCTTTCTCTTTCTGTCTTCTTTTTTTTCCCCTTTCAGCTTCCTTCCTCTTGAGAGAAGCGCGCGCGGTACTTTACGACTTCTATAGATTTCCAGGCGGTTCAAGGACTTCCTCGACCGGCCAGAAGTGTCCTACATGCTGACTCTGGTTTTTCAAAAAAGTCCTCATCGTAAGATTCTGCGATTTCTCTCACCCTCTTTGGTCTTTTGAGGTTGTCGTGGTTATAGCCAGACATCGCGTCGGCTATAACCACGACATCCTTTCAATCTTTTCACAAAGTTTTTTCTTTCTTTTTATAATAAAAATACTTAGACCGAAGAATGTATCGCAGGACTAAAAATAAAAGATCAATAATATGTTACTTTTACTAACGAGAAAAACAATTTCTTCAAGACTGTTACATTAGGTTTACTAATATATATAACGAGATATTTTAGTTTAAAAAAATATTTTATGTCAGATAGATATATTTTACTTTGATAATGTAATATTTAATATATATACATATATATATATATATATATGTATATATGTATATATATAGGATAAATGGGGGTATTATGGCCATACAGAAAAGATGGCCATAGACTGTAATTTCACTAATAATTGTTTAATAGTGCATTTGTGCAGTCATTCTTAAAGATAATCTGTATTTACAGT
>QVOB01005286.1:0-15211 GCA_014839585.1 Pseudomyrmex concolor
TGTAGTGCAAAAATATTGATGTTGCATCAACAGGATATATTTCAATTAAACTGATGCTGTTGATTCAACATCATTTTTTTTTCCGTGCGCGAAAATAACACGTGGTCGCTTCGTCACATGGTAAATTACAAGAGCCGAGCGATAATTTTCGTCGTCAAAAAATTTTCCAAACATAATTTACGCGCGCGACGATGAATGACGTCGGATCGCGCAGCGTGTAAACGGCCTCTCTCTCGCGCGCGAGTGGCGGCTTCTCTCTCGCAACAATGAATTCAAGAAGCACTTGACGAGACACTTCCTCCGCTTTTGATCATTATCGAATTGCAGCCAATCGCGCGCGATCGCCGTTTCTTTTCTTCCCAAGCCCGAGGTCCCAATATTTCAATCGTCACGTGTAATATAATTCGGCCGTGTAATATAATTCGGCCGGTAACGCGTAACACACATTCGACAGTTTAAAAATAAACCTCTTGAACAAAGCGCTGCTTATTTCAAGTTGATTGAATGATCTTGATTCGCGCATCATCAGCAAATGTAACGTGATGATAAGGCGGAAAAGATATATATCGATTCCGCAACAAGCGGAAAACCATCTACAACTTGTGTTTGTTCGAGAGATTTGCGTTTGCGATACACGTGTTACACGACGATCCGATGACAAACAAGAAATCGAATAACTGATGATGCGAAATGAAAATTAATATCTTACGCGTGCGGGAGAATTGAATGAAACTTGAACGCAAAAAGAAACAGGATGGGAAAAACATCGGGAGTTCGATTTAAATGACTCTGACGAGAAAAAAAAACAAGAACTAATAAATTTACCCCCCAAAAAACACAATTTTGCGACACAATTCGCGACGTTATCTAACGAGAGATTGTAAATGACTGTTTTACGCGCGAGTTGCGTAAATATTTTTTTTGTTTTTGTTTTTATTTTACGTGTACTTGTTTAATACCACGTTCTTCTTCAAACGACGTTTCCTACGCACGAGAGAGAGAGAAGCGCCCACAGACAGAAAGAACGGATCTAGGGTTTCATAAATATTATGGGAAGACTCTCATAAATACATGTAGGATATGTCACGGACGGGAATACTCCGACGGAATTATTTATCAATAAAATGCCAGCGCGAAACAAATAGGTCCGATATATTACATACGAGCGCGTTCGGCGTTGTTTGACTTTGATAATACGCTAAAGCAAGTGTTTGCTATTTCGCCCGCGCGCTTATATTATGTATCATAAACGAATGTCTCTTCAAAATATCTCGCGTTCTTTTTTCCAAACGTCTGTTCTCGCGTATTTTTAGAGATTCAGCAGAATTTTATACGCTCGCAAACAGTTTTCTTTTTTCTTTTGTTTTATTCGCGCCTATAGAATAAAAGCGAGATGTAAAATGTTTTTAATATCCGCGCGCCTTAAAATAGCACATCCAATCGATCCTTAGTCGCCAATCCGACTCACAATAATATATTCGCGCGTCCGATTTCGGCATCAAAACCATTAACCTTTAGCGGAGCCGGTTTGTGACGACACACGCCAATGATATACTATCGTGTCATGTTTATCATCGAAATACAAATGTGTTCTGTACAAGCAGTCCAGCTTCATAACGTATGTATATAATTTCTTGCCCGATTTTTGCAGACGATTTTTCTCTTCAAGCTGAAACGTTGTAATAATGTTTAAATGATCGAGAGACTGACAGTCAAAATTTTGGAGTAACTTACACAGGCAACGAATACAAAGACATTCACGTAAAACAATCGGCGAATTTTTCAGCGAGTTATGAACGTTTCCTATGAACACTCCGTGCGTATTTGGAAGAAAGGACGTTCTCTCGAGAATTTTACCTTGAGCTTCATGCCGCTGGGAGCTAGACGCCGTGTCGGACGAGAGGCAAACCTGTGTGTGTTTCCCGTTTTTCTTTGTGTTTTTCGTTTCTCCCGTTTCTCAGAACCACAACTGGGCACTTGTTCCCTTTTCCCCTCGCGATATAAATTTTCTCCCCGCGGGAATTCAATTCGATTCGATGAGTGACCCTTCGAAAATCGGCTGGAGCAGAGACCGACGACCTCAGACCAAGTTGCATGTCACGGTCGCGAGCGCGCGCAACTGGCGGCGCTATTCGTGCGATGGCCTAACCGAAGCCGATTTTCAAAAGTTCCCCGCTCACCATCGCGCCGGGTGTCTTCCCCTCTTCTGAACCCCTGGACCGATGCATGAGCGGCGCGATTGGACGATCCCGGCAGCTGAATCTCGCACGGTGAACCTTTCACCGTCCCACGCACCCCTTCCGGCGAATGAAACGGAGGGGGGAGACGCGTGCCTCGACTAAAGAAAAAAAAAGCAAAATAGCGGATCTGCGAAACCGTTCGAGGCACGAGCGACTTCTCGATCTAGCGGATCTCTCGGTGAATCCGCGATAAAAGCACGAGGTTAAAAAAAAAAAAAAAAAAAAAAAAAAATTCTGTTTTTCACGTTGAGTAGTTTCTGATGTTTCGCATCGACTTCTGAAAAGTAGGATTTTAAGCGAACATTACGTTGAGAGAAGAGACGCGCGCGCAAACACGGTGAGAAACGGGATCTAATTGCGCGTCGAGCAAGAAAAGATGATATATCGAAAGACGAAGATAAACCCGGCGATGTGTGCTCGAATTACGGTCAAGAAAAAAAAAAGGAGCGTCTTGCGGTCACGCGAATCGATACGCGAATGTCGCGCGACGAGAAGTCGAAGGTGCGTATCGATTGCGATAAATATCCGCAAATGTGTCTCTGTCGAAACAATTGTTTATAATCCACCAAGCAACTGTATTAATTATAAAAAATAAGCGCACGTGCGCTGTATAATTTTATTGTAATTATTATTAAATTATTCGAACGTAATTAAAAATTAAATACGGTGGAACTTCAGACTCGAAGCCTGTGAATAAAAAAACTTGGTAACGTATTTATTTTTATTCAAATTAATTCCTGCGCTGCGTAGAAAAGTTCTTCAGACCCCACACTTCGACCCTCGAGATTCTTTCATTTCGAAGAGGGTTACTCCCCGTTCCCACGGTTGTTCCTCGACATCTCGTTTTAGAAGGAGTTGTAGTGTTTGCGCTTACAATTCGAGAATCCTCTCCTACGTAAACACACGCACTTGTGTTTTGTAAAAAAAAAAAAAAAAGAGTGAAAAATACGTGGCACTTTGAACACGTCTCTTATTCTTTGCACCGTCGTCGTCGTCGCGCGAACCTTGTTCCTCTTTAGCCTCAAGAGAGCGATCTTGTCGCTCAGTAGTACGAAGTGCAGACGATACCGGACGCGGCCCGTTAAGTGCCGACCGGTCGCGTCAATTTTACAATTAACCGTATTGGTGTAACGCAACGTGCGCGCTTCGCGTACGCACATGTCTCGGAAGATTCGAGATGCGTTTTCGACACGCAACATTCGTTTTGTAAAATAACGCTGTGTATTCAATGGAATTTCGAACGCAAATCTTCTAAATATAGATTATAATGAGGGTCAACAAAATGTTAATTTTACACTCGTTAAAAAATTTACAAATTAATTAAATTTGTGAAAAAAAACTTTCTTCATTTTTACATATTGACATTTCTGTATATATTTAATAATTGCGAAAAACGTTAATATGTTAAAAAAATATATAAAGTCCGTTTAATGAGTTGGAAAACAATTATGTCGGACACGCACTGATTCTCGAGATCTCACCTTGTTTTATTACCGATTATTTGCGAACTAACATCCTTAAAAATTTTTAAACTAAAAGAATCGAATCTTTAATTGGCGATTAATTTGTTTTTTTTCTACGACGCACCGAATAAAATAAAAATTGCATATGTTTTAATTGTGCTCAAAGTTTCTTTCGCGTCATTAAAGTATCGCGATTTAAAGTATCGCAAAAGAAAAAAAAAACGTTATTAATACGCGAAGATAGAATTCAAACGGCAGATACGAAGTCGTACGTCATTAGGGGCAATTTACTGGTAATTGCCGTAACATGTCGGCCGATGTGAACTACGCACGCGCGATCTAATTTACATGTGAATATTAGCAATACAAACACACGTGTGTCTTCTGTCGGTGGAGGAGAATCGTCGGGAATACATTGCCTTTTAAAAATTTAACGGCTCTCTTCAGAGTTGAGCCAGACATGTCAAATAAAACACGCGCGTGCTCTACACTTTGCCATTCACGTTCAACGTCAGATGTTTCCGCCGTGTGATATCGCTAATTCGATTCCGATTTAAAATCGAAAGATTCAATAAAAAAAAAAAAAAAAAACCCAATGGAAAAACTTCTCAACAAATAAATTATTTGCCCTCTTATCCGAATACGCATTATGTAATCGCTAAATTGTGAAAAATTCGTTATCATCGAGAACTTACAGCGTCAGGCCATAAGTCGAACGAGCAGACGTTTAATGTCAATCTATTAATCAGTCGCGTGTTTCGAAATACGACACACGTCTCTCTCCCTAACGTAAAAAAAAAAAAAAAAAAAAAAAGAAAGTCGCGACGTTTTATCTGTCTCCGTTTTTTCACCAAAATTTCAACACGCGTTCACCGCGATAGTACTTTTATCTTTTGTGGACTTTGAATCGCGCATTATCGTGCCCGTAAAAAGCAAACGCATCCGCTAACGGGACGTGTAAATACAATCGGGAATTATTTGCAATCGCGCGCAAATTAATTTGTATCTTTAACACGCATTATGTCTTATAAGATCTTTATCTTATCTTGAATTTTGATTCCGTCTCGTCGGCGCGCGCTCGCACGTTGTACGAGAGAGTGTGTGTCGTCTCTCGTGTGTGTGTGTGCGCGCGCGATTCTTGTGTTGTTTATAGCAATGCGAGATGCTGGTGTACATACACACAAAGACTTCGCGATAACACTTCCGTGTCAATGACTTTGACGGGATATCAACGTTTTCCCGTCACGCACATTTTTCCCGATCGCACGCGCTCGCACGTTGTAACACGCTTTCTCGAGACGGAATTAAACGCTGTTAAACGGCGTGTAAATGGCTACTCACCCAATCCTTATCGGCCGTGGCGGACTGCGTGCGAGAAAAACAGAGAAAGAGTCGAGATCACTTTCGTAAGTCGTTTCGCAACAGGACAAACGCTAATTTATCGTTTTATTTTGACAATTACAACAAGATAACAGGGCGCGCTCGAAAAAATGTTTATAATCTTCGTAACATTTTGTAACGCGCGCATAATTATTAAGCGGCTCGATAAAATAAATTACAGAGAACGGGTAATGTCTGTTTGATAAAATTGTCGCTTCGAGATTAATATGCAAAAGATATTTTGCACACATGCCGGTGCGCGCGCGGACGGCAGTGTTTTCGACGTAAAACTTGTCTTGCATTTCGATTTTATTTTCGCGATAAGCGCGTGCATTGAATAATGGAAAATTAATATCGAAGATGGATGGAATTTACCTTCGGAGCCGGAGACAGCGCCGTTGGCGTCGACGCCTGTTCTTGGATATCCTCGCTCGACTAGAGCAAAACGCTTAATTATACCAATCGCCTGACACACCTACAAGACGACACGGGGGCGTAGAGGGCAAGTGCGTAGGGGTGCGTTTGAAAAGATGTGCGGCTTATAAACCCACACGCCATCCCGAGAGAAATCGAGCTCTCGATGTACAAAGCACATTTTATTTTATCCGGTAAAATCGTTGAATATGCAATTTGTGCAAAATAAAATTAAAAAAAAAGTAATGTAAAACTCTCTCCAAGTTTTATAATCTTTTTTTTACGTGCAACAAGCGAAGCGATGTTTTTAATTTCCGTCTACGCCCTTTTCTGACGAGCGAATCGACGCTATACCTTTTCCTTTTCCACACCCATCGTATGGCAGCTTGAAAGAAAAAGAGTTGGTTAGTCAAATGAAATTCTGAAAACGCAGACTGTTAAGTAAAAACACGTTTGCGAGCTGTTCCTCTCCGTGCGACACTCGAAAGAACAATTGTCGCGCTCGAAGATGCGAAACAGTTTACGTTACTTCCACGATACGTGGCGGATACGTTCGAATTATCTCGCGTTAACTCGCAACACACGAAACGCGATATCGATCCAGACTAAAGACTAGACGGACGAGCGTGTAATATCGAAGAAACATATAGGTATTCTCGCGCGAACACGACGCGAAGAAAACCGAGCGTGACGAAGAAAAATGATTAATTTCACGACGAGAGAACAAAGCGAGATATATTCCCGATATGCAAATTGATAAATGGAAGTTTGCGATCGCAGTTTGTTTATCGCAGATTTTCTTTTGCGCAAAAACAAAATACACATTGTTGCACGTTGTTGCAACAAATTTCGTTTCGCGGAAACTTTCTGTTTGTTTGCATTCCGATAACAAGCGACGTTTTCGCAAAACAAAATTTAGCAAACAGCTGAATAATAATCGTCAAGGAAGTGTATATTTAAGTATATATTAAATAAAGACTGACAATTAGCTTCCACGTTAATTCTCTTATACGAGCGCTTTTCGTTACACATGTAAGCAAACAGAGTGTTTGCGCTGGGAAAAACTCATTTGTCACCGTATTGAAAGGCGTCTATTGAAACGCGAATTATGTAATCGCGCTTGTGTCCCCTTATCATTCCCCCCGTTTGCCCTCTTTATGCAAATCCAAGCAGTTAGCCAAGAACGTATTTGCCAAGCTCGATCTGTGTGCGTGATGGAACTCCGAAATGACTGGCAATATTCATTTCAAGAACCCCGAATATAAAAAAAATAATTTAGTAACAATCAATGCGAGAATTTCAGTGTGAATTGACACTCGCTTGAAAAAGGTTTTAGCAATCGCTAAATTGAATACCTATACGCATAAAAAGTTGCAATTCAACTTGTTAATTTATATAAATCAAGTGTGTGTAAATTAATATCTCTTTAATCGGTCTCTCTCTAATTTGAAGAACGCGTCAAGAGGTTCGCTTATATAATATATTATTCGAAAACAGATTATCCGCATCCAAGAGCACCCTGAGAAATAATCTCGATAAATTCGGTCGCGACATTCGTCCTCCTCGTTTGGGATGGAAAACCCCAACTCGGATGATAAACCGTGGCGGCAAAGGTCAGCGGCAAAGGTCATATCGGTACACCTACTCGTCCCACACTCGCCATTAAATTTAACGATAGCGTTAAATCTGGACGGGAGTGACCAAAACTCCCGAGAGATCAAGACTTTGTAATGTAACTCCGACCTTGAAATTTGTACTTGGTCGTGCGTCGAACAAAATTATGCTCCGAATTTCGCTCCGGTGCCGAATACACGAAAGATACACGTTCGGAAGACGAACGTTATACATGAGATAAAATTTTTCCTCGAACGTTATCAAACGAGAATTCGAGCAACACGGATTGTTACACAACACGGCGAGTGCCTGATTATATTGAACACAACTATGCTGGATGGAATATCGACGCGATTCGATGAACCCGCAGCGGGAGAGATGGCGAAATCGCCTGTCTCTGTGTGTAACACACGTGCGTGCTCGAAACGTGACAGAATCCGCGACACAGGACGGCGCGTAACCACCTTTTCGGCGAGGAAACTCACGTTTCTTGGGGAAAAAAATTTATGTTGCGTCAACTCACCTTTGGCGACCGCGAGAAACCAGGTGAGATCAGGGAAGCGCGTCTATTCTGAGTGGCGCGAGTTCGATCCTCGTGAGCCCCCAATACCTCCCACGGACGAGGGTTGGTGGCGGCGCAGCTGTGGCGAGACCCCGTCGACCGACCTCGCGGCGCAAGCGCGAATATTTCTCACCCCCTTCGTACAACCCTCGACGTTACGTGAGAGACGAGGGAAAACCTCTCGCATCCCGGCAAGAGAGAATCGGCGGTTGCATCACTCACTCACCGCGCGCATGGATTTCGCGGCGATCGTTGAGACGATGACGTCATGTCGCGGCTGTTACTGATCACGCATTTTGGAAGAGTGGGCGGATTTGTTGTTTTCGGTAATTAATTTTCACGCCGACGAAAATACGAGACTTCGTACAGCTTCCGAGTAATTAAATAAAAGGATTCCCGGTAGATTAAACCCTTTTTTTTTCGGGTAGAGAAAAAAAATAAATGACGCAATCACATTGTTTTTATTCATTTCGAACGCGTAACTCCGTCGTGTAAACGCTTATGTTTTTACTAAACTACTGGTTACAATGTTGAAGCTCGGCTGAAGAATACGATAGGCGAGTGATCGACGTTTCTGCCAAGAAAAATTTGGCTTCGCTTCAAATTGGCTAAAGAATTCTCGTATATCCTGGGAGCGTATTTTTTTAAGCTTAAAAATGTATTGTAAACATTATGTTGCGTAATAAACCATAAAAATAAAGAGAGTGTTCTGCGACACGCAACGGGAATTATTTTTCGAAGAGAATCGCTTTTATATAAAGAAAACACGCATTGACAATCGAAAAACGATCGTCGATGAGTGGCGAGTTATGTAACTCACTGTTCGTCATGTGTCTGTGACGAGAGAGAGATCGAGGGAATGGTGAACGTTTTTATTGGATCCAGGAATGTCACATTTCTGACTTCTGTGGAGGAAACAAAGGGGATGAAACGCTACGTATAATCAGCGGTGATTCTCGAGGATTCGATCTCGAGGTCGCTCGGAAAAATCGTTAGAAGAAAAAGAAGGAACGGAGAAGGGTGTACTTGCAAGGTGAACGCGTCTGTGTACGCACACGCATGTGATTTCGGCCCACGTGAAAAGACTCACGCCAGCCGTCCCGATGACGTCACGCGTCTGCGAGACGGTCACGAGAGGCTGGCGCATCGCCAGACGCGATTGCACGACGTAATGTACATAATATTCATCTTATTATCCCGGACAAGACGGGAGGCCACTTCGATGAAAAGAGTGACGGCTACTTCCGCGACAGCCAGCTGTTGATACGTGCGTATATTGCGAGAAAAAAAATGAATCAACTCGATATTTAAGAATTGAAGCAAATCGGAGAGAAAAATAAGGCAAGCGGCAAAATGTTACTGAGGAATTTTAATTAAATTGATTAAATTGTTTCGGTAAGATTAACGATAATAATGTCAACAACATTCATTTATCTACGTCGTTTTTATCAGCTCGGAAGAACAAAGATTGCAATTCGCGCGATCGACGATGACGCATTAAATCCATAATTAAAATTGTTATGACACCTGATAAGTGAGTCATAAACCTACTTGAGATAATTCAAGCGAATTGGAAAGAGCATTACTTGATTCTCAAGACAAGTCGTCATATCTTCATTCAATTTTGATTCGCGTTTTACGTATTTATTTATTTTAGTAGGTTGGAGCACGGAATATAGAAAAAAATCGCGGTTTTTCGTATTTAATAAATAAATATGCTCCGAATTTTCAAATCGAAGATATATTTGAACAAACGTATAAGATGTTTAATCAATAACAAAAACCGCAATTATTTTCGCATCAATCTAATAATTCGAGGAAAATTATTTTAAAATTATTATAACATTATTTTATGCCAGATAGTTAATCTGTTTCTCTCTATAAAATTATTCTCAAGCACACACAGTCTTGTAGAATTTATTTCGTTTGAGAGACATTCAATTTTACGATTATCTTACATGTGTGTGTTTTACTTCGCGTAAAATCCTTTTCGGTTCCGTTTGAACAGCCACCGCGCGTCATCCTCATTTGCGCGGAAAACATCTCGGGAGATTAGCAATTTACTATTTTTACGACGCGGTTATTATCTATATCTAGACAAATCTCTCGTGCGCGGGCTGCTGTTGCACACGAGACGCAATTCTCGTTGCGGCTTTCGTCATACGGCGAACAATCTCTTCTGGTAAGGACGAGGCCAGGTTACGTGCCTCCGCGCACACCCACCGAATCGACCAATCGCGTGCCGCCGACGACCGGCTGTTCTCCGTTTATCGCGAACTGAAATTCCGAGACCGCGTTTCTGATTCTTCCCGTGACGAGTTATTTTTGACGCGCACGTGTAAGTATTTCGCGTTTTCTTTCCGCAATTGCGTCGGACGTTTTATAATTGATAAAAATCGCCTGAAAATTGCGAAATTTTTTCAAGCTCCGATTGCACGCAATCCTCGGCGAGCAATGGGAGAACCCCTGTCGATCGATGACGTTCACCCCATAGGTAAGATATGACTTGCGTCGATAGAAACGCCGGGAGCAAACCTTCACCTGTTGAAAGCGCACGACGTGTTGCGTGAGAGATACGACGTATAATACAATTGCTTTTGTATAAAGTTGCACTTGTGTCTCTCTCTCATTTGCAAGAGACACAATAAAGCAAAATAAAGGGTAGTAACCTTGGCGCGATTTACGGAGGAACGATTGATAAGTGTCCAAAGTAAACGCTCTCGCGCTGACGACTTTTGACGATGCTTGGACTGTTGCAACGGCCAAAATTCACGCGAGACGCCTTATTTGCCAGATTTGGCTCCCGCCGTTTATTTTCGAATTTGGTGGGTGAAAAAAATAAAGAGAGAAATTTTCGAGCGACAATAAAGTCATTCGATGCCGTAAATGGCTATACGCTAGCGAGTTGTCGCGCGTCCACCAGCGTTTGACACTTGTTCCCTTCCGAAGAGAATGAAACTTATAGTCATCAACTTGACAATAATGCAATGTCACTGACGTTGTTCACGCGTCGTTTCGAATATTTATCAAATCGCGTTCTATATCGAGCATAAATCGAACGCGAATATCTACTTTCCAAGCAGTGCGATCTGTATCTTAATTAATCGCGATGCGCACCGGCTACATGTATTTAATCGAATGCTTGGAATTCCATTAAACTCGGGTCAAGTGCGCAAATAACGCGCGCGTTGCGTCACTCGCGGCTAAACTTCGCGTCTTTCAATCGGGCACTCACAATATAATGTGGTCACTCGAAAAAAAAAGCTGGAGAGATGAAAAACAAAGAAAAGAGATTAGAAAAAAAGATACGAAGAGAAAGTCGAAAAAAAGTATAAGACAACAAAAGTAAAACAAATTCGCAGAAAAAATACTTACAAGAAATTTAATCGCGAATTATGTCCGCGGTGATATTTTATGTTTTTGTTTTTTTTTTTTTTTCTTCGTATAGTGACGTGTTGATAAAACACAATCGACACTTTAATGTTTATTTGAGAAAGCGACGCATTTCCCTAAAGGATGATGCAATCATATTGATCGCAACGATGTGACAAAGATATTGGCGAAATTATTGATCGTGCGATTGATTGCAATCACATATGCATATTGTCTCTGACGTGACGTAAGATCGAGAGATGCGCTAGATAGATCTTGCGCGACAACATCGAATGGCACGGATTACGAGCGCCTGTTGATGCAATCTCACTTCTGGGAGGGTCAATCGAGATCGAGTGATTTTCTCTCATCCGAGTATGTGAAATGTAAACATCTTTAATGTTTTAAATCGAGATCGCGATTCAATGGAAAAGAGTTGTTCGAGATTGATTTTGATTGTCAACGCGCGAAGAACGAAATCCAAAATTCATCCGTTTTAATTGGCGCTGCTAATTAAAATCTTTTGAAGAAGCGTGCGACGCGCGGAATTCTTGCCAAGAGACGGGGATAATTATCTCGACATCCTCCGGAAAAATTCCTGAGCGCGAGACGTTGTAAACGCGCGCGTTTGCACATTTATTAAAACAATTGGCAATGTTTGACGAACGTTTTCTCAGCGGCGAGAAGTTGTACGAGATGTGCAGCTTATTATCTTGTCTGACTGTGAACGTTTTACTTTCTTCGTTCCGACAATAGTTTTGGTTAATGGAATTTTTTCTTTTCTGATCGCAAAAGAATGCGCCAGACAGATTACATAAGAGGATGGCTCCGACAATTTAGAAAAGAAAACTTTGAAAAGAAGAGAACAATCGAATATTTTTTTTTTAATTTAAATTGCAAGAGGATAAACGTGTCGACGTTTATTTAAATAAATGCGCGCTGATCTTCTGTACTTCTTAAGCATATTATCACGTGCGTCACGAGACGCCGCCTCGTAAACAAAATTAAACCGACGGCGGGCGACCGCATTTGCAGCGTTTGCGCGAGACATGCGCGAGCGCGCGTGTCCGCCCACCTGACTTGGAATAACCGACGATTTCGACATACCGCGCTAAAAATAAAGTGTTTTCCCGCCCGTTTTTCAATATAGACGTTCATTACCATTCGAAGTTCGGCGCTCCGGCAAAATATCGTGCCCCCGCCGATATGTTTCTCTTTTGTTTAACATTATGTGCGTCTAACGTTGCGCGCGACAATTTTCAGTACAAAAAACAATATGTATCTTCTAATCAACTCACACTTGTGTTTAAAATTAATAATTGTTTTTTAAAAAATGGTTACTTGTTTCTATTCCTTTTGAAAAATTGAGAATACTTGGCACAGAAGATTATTTTAACAGTTTCATGTTAAAAATATTTTTGCTGTTTGTAAATTTTCAAGTAATTCTCGGGATAAATCAAACGTTTTCCGTGCGGATTGCAATTTTGCTGTTGGTACTCGCTCGCGTGACTTCGGCGAAACGTGAGAAACGTGCGTTTGATCTCATAGGTGACGGCCACTCTTGCTGTTCCGTTGATTTAAACGAAATACACATCACACTTACCTTCCTCGCTGAGAGCGGTATGGTCGTCTCTCTGGTGTATATCGGTACGTCGAGATCGCTGACGCTGCTGCTGATACTGGGCGCCCGCGAGTCGGACCGTCCGTTGAGCGGCACCGTGAGATGCGTCGGCCGCAGCGGATGCGACTCCGCGATGTAGCCCTCGCCAAAATCCTCGTCGTCTCGATCCATCTGTGAACGCGAATTTTTAATTAGAAAACTGCAATTTACATGTAAATATGAAAATAAACTTGATGATCACAGAGTCGACCACACTTGACTGAAAATCTTACATATGACGATCCAAGAAACATCTTTTTTTTAATTTTTTTATTTTTCACGTGTTATTTATCTTTTGTATATGTTTTCACTAGATAATCTCTTTTCTTTCTTTTATGTAAAAGAAATTAGAACTCAGCGATTAAAAATTAAAACACGGGAAGCAACAAACAAATCCTGTTGTCACGAGGCTTCGCTTGTCACTGGTCGGTTTTCATAGTTTTCTGCGCCGCGCGTATAGCGCACGTAAAATTAGCACAAGTATCGTGACAACGGTACGCTTTCCCTGTCAAATATTTGGCCGTCGATCAAGGCTAGTAACCCGATGACACACTCCTTGTGTGCTCTTCTTGTCTCACGACCATTCAGGAACGATAGAAGATCTCCCCGCTTTGCTATCAGGTTTTCGGCGGCTTTGCGATCGATCGCAATAATTGCATTTGACTCTTCGAAGTCTATAACGTGGAGCTAATTTCTGGAGCTGAATGATTTCCTCCTCGCGTACTTTCAATTTCCGGATAACGTTGATAAGAAATCGACGGGGTAATAAACGCGTCTCCGGTAATCGCGTACTTACAAAAGCGTTTTTCTTTCTCTCTCTTAAACGGATTTAGAGACGAGCGACAATGAAGAGACGATGTTGGGCGTTCGTCAAATCCTACACAGCGTCGTGCTCGTTTTACGATGGCGCTTCAAAGTCTTTGATGCGCCAAGAGAAAATGAGAAACTCGCGTTTGATTATCCGCGCGAAGTAATATTCGCGCGACGAACGGATGCTCGAACTGTGCGCGTTGCGCGAAGTTCTATAATTAAAATGAAGCTAACGAACGATAAAGACGAAGGTCACGTATCGCAAAATGATGTTCGAACTTCCAAAGGAGAATTATTAATTTCGGATCTCTCTCATGCGTGTGTGCGTGCGTGCGTGTGTATTTAGGATTTACCTCGATGAAGATTTCAGGTGGAGATGGAAGGTTAAGAGTCTGGAGTTCGTACGACGTCTCGCGAGGAGTCCTCGGACGGTCGGACAATTTCCGAGGATACGTGGCAAAACACACGGAGGAAGATCGCGAGGATAAAAGCAAGAGAAAGAAGAAACAGAGTCGCGGTAAATAGAAAGGCGGGGGGATACAATCACGGGAGGTAATGCGGAAAAACGCTAGATCGGCAACGATCGGATTATCGCATCCGTGCGACCGGGGTGTGCTCTTGAGACTGAGCTAGAGGACGTGACGACGCCAACGTTCGTCGTGTGGACGACGTCGTGTAACCGAGAGACGGCTAGATTTAATTTTAACGCACTTGTTGGTGTTGTACGAGGCGGCACCTCCTCTTCGCACCGTCGTCGTATCGGACGAGCCTCCGAGTTTCGCAGAGACGAGGAAAGGCCGCGATCGTCATCTCGTCCTCCCTTGGCCTCCCTCGGCAACGTCGCCAATTGATACGAGAAACTCCACGCAATTGATTTCACTTGACCCCGCATCGCGCGATCGGCTCCTGAAAATTATTGCCGCGGTCTGTAAAATCGCAGTTGAATTTTTCTCAATCGAACGGGGAATTCTCACATTTTCCGTAATATGTAATTTTTGTAACATTATTGTTTTTACGTCTCGTTGTTATTTTAATATTTCAACAATGTCTAATCTATTGAAAAAAAAAAATCATGAGAATTGGTTTTTTGCGAACATCTCGTGCCGATATAAATAAAAAGTATCGCATAATTCGTTTGATTGTGTCAATAAAATCATTACGCGTGTGAATTAACTCATCTTCGCGCTTATATATACGTTCTATTTCAACATCACGCGCTTCATTTCGCAAAACATAAATACCGAGCTATTGATATGCTTCTAGACGACACAGTGTTGTAAACATATGCGGACATGCGTGTGTATAAATTTATTTTTTTATCGAGCATGATCGTTTCAATACAAACATTGCCGACGAAAAAGGTGTCGCAAGTTTCGGTAAATATTTGCTAAAGAACGATTAATACTTGGAAGTGGTGCGTACACCTTTTAATTTAACAACATTCGTTAACTCGAATTGCAACTGTAACTTTGTTATTTTACCTCTTAGCTTGCGTAATTATTGTATTTTTTGCAACCGATCCGGAGATTTGCGCGAGATTTCCGCAGTCCGTGGATTCGAAATACTAGAGTTGCGAATCGTCCACGGCGAAATGGAAAGAAAGCATCAAGGCCATTGCACGTGACAAAATTTTAGCCATAGTCGTAAGGTCGTAAACAAATCGACCAATCACAGACTAGCGTTCTAGCTAATGTAA
>QVOB01005287.1:0-12183 GCA_014839585.1 Pseudomyrmex concolor
GGCGTTTAATTCATTTTATTCGGCCTATTTGTTACGAAGTAATAACTATTTACTTTCAACACATTCCCATTGGTCACCCTGTATATTATGATATAAAGTTTTACATAGGTAATAATATGATACGAAATATTTCGATTCTACTTAAACGTTGATTTGTATTTTTTAATAAATTTAATTTAAAATCTTATTGTTTTTTGAAAAATGGAAGTATTTCTTTTGTTGGATTACGTTGGATTACATTGTTGAATATGTTCATTAGATTAATCTTTTGAAATAAGGAGTAAATTGGTGAACTAAATATGAATTTTGAATTAATAGACAATACCAGTGAAAGCTTCTTCTCTTCTAAAAAGAAGAACTTATCTTGTTCCATTTCAAGATGAATGGCTTCAAGATCCAAATTATCAAGAATGGTTGAAGAAATGCAAAGATGATTTGTATCAAGCCAGATGCAAGGTTTGTAACAAAACTTTCAAGACACAGAAAAGCATTCTCAACCAGCACAATAAATCAAGTATGCATATATTAAATATATTAAATATGCAAAGCGTGAAAGCAAGAGAAGCCACATCCTCTAATTTTGAAATTTGCAAGTTAAACGAGCAGAGATTAGATTTACATTAGACATTTATGCTTTATATGTCAATGGGACAGTCGAGCCCGCAATAAACATTATATTAGAAAGGACTGGCCACTCAGAGAAAATTTAACTCCAGGATCTAAGAATATTATAAAAGAAAGTCTAATATCAACAGATAAAGTAATCCTTCCACCACTACATATAAAGCTGAGTCTAGTAAAACAATTCGTCAAAGCAATGAAAACTGCGGAGAGCAAAGCTTTCATGTACATCTTTGCAAAGTTTTCCAAAATTTCTGATGCAAAAATAAAAAAAGACATGGTAATTATGCAGATTAGGGGAGCCATCTCCTATTTCAATAATTTTTACATATATTGTCAAGGTCATTGTTCCGAGTAATATGAAGGTTTTAGGCGGGGGTCGTTGTTTGTCAAAAAGTTACAAAGGCAAGAAGTTTCATGAATAAATTCTTATTTTTCGATCCCACGTATATTTCGTTCGTGTTTCAAGTGTGTAGGCAAGAGGGCTGCGCCCCTCCCCCTGCTCCCCCCTCGAAAATCAAGTATCCACTTTTGCACGATTTTCCATGAAACGACATGAAACAAATTTAATCGAAAGTCGTTATTTTTTCCCGAGGAGGGAGCAGGGGGAGGGGCAAAGCCACTCTCCTTGCGGGAGGGCGCAGCCCCCCTGCCTACACACTTGAAACACGAAACAAACGCAAACATGTGCACACACACACAGACAAACACACGTACACGTAAACGCAGAACATATATTCATACATAGGATGTCCACAAATTGCACATTGTTCAGTAGACTTCTTTCTTTTATAACTTTTTAACAAACAACGACTCTCGCCTTCATATTATTAACCTTCATATTATTAACTTTCATATTATTACTCGGAACAATGACCTTGACAACATATGTAAAAATTATTGAAATCGGAGGTGGCTCCCCTAATCTGCATAATTGTTACAGATAAGAGAACTTTTGAAAGATAAAGAATTTGAAAAAAAAAGGATTAAGGAGGAGAAAGCAGCCTGGCAAGGTTTTAGAGAAGTTACTAAAAAATTTCTAGAAAATACAAAAGATCCTAATTACGTAAGTACTGAAAGGATAGTGGAAAATTTTAAAAATATGGGATGCCTAATGAATCTGAAGATGCACTTTCTCCATTCATATATTGAATACTTTCCCGAAAATTTGAGTGATTTCAGTGAAGAGCAGGGTGAAAGATTTCACCAGCATTTGAAAAATGTTGAAAGAAGATATCAGGATGTTTGCGATAGAAATATGTTGGCAGACTACTGCTAGTCTTTGAAGAGAGACACGTCAAATCAACGTAAGAGAAAAGCACTTCAGAGATCATTTACAAATAAACGAACTCGTTATCACTCTAAAAGACAAGACATATAAAATGTCTGTTATCTTATACATTGCATTTCTTAGTTTTGAAGTGTTATGGCTACGGAGGTTTGAAAGCTTATTCAAGAATCGTGAGAAACAAGGGAACTCACATTAATCAAGCACCCCAAAGGGAACAAAAGCTTGCTAGGTCCACGTCGTTGTTCCTGGATAACGCTAAATGCGGGCTTTTTTAAATTAAAGAAAAGTCTTCGTCCTGTCTGCAGCTTGAGAATTCAGAGTTATTACCTTATTGGGTTTGAAACACAAGGCCTCAACCAGTCTGCGGTTTAGGGCTTCGAGGTCATGCCTTCTTATGTAAAAAAACACAAGGCTACGAGCTTTAAAAGCGTTATGGACGTATTGGTTTTAAAAGCTTGCGTTATGGAGGTCTACGGGTTTTAAAACCTTGCGTTATGGAGGATATGGAGTTCAAAAGCTTTCATTATGGAGTTAAGGGGTTTAAAAGTTTATATTATGGGGAGTTTGAAAGCTTATGTTAAGAAGCTATGGGATTTTACGAGAAAACCTGACATGATGGAGCAAAATGGGTTTCAGCGACCCCAAAAACATATAGTTCACTGAATCTGGTCAGAGTAACTTAGCAATTTTATTTTTTGGTCCTGTGTTATTGAGATTACTGTAACTCAAAAATAAATAAAAAAAAAAAGATTTTTGGCAGACATCGCTTTCTTTTGTTATTCTCTTTTATTTTTTAAAAGCATTTTTCATACCGTTCAATAGTTATTTTTAATGATGACAAATAGTTATTTTTAATGATGTAATAATGACGTAATAATATCATGTCAAACCGGACTGTTCCACAATCAGAAGGGAAAGAAGAATCAGATAATAACTACCTTATCGACATTTGTAAAATTTACATTTAGCAACAACGCATAATTGCTACAGCGTGTTTTGCTAAACAATATGCTAAGCAGTAAATGATTGCTACCACGTGCGTTGTTGCCACATTTTCATCATAACTCTAAGAATTGCCATTTTTGACGTTTTAAAAATTATTTTTATCTTTACTTGCATGAAAAGTTTTTTTCATCTTTCGCATAGTGGGGGAGACCGGGGCACATTGTGACATGCAAATTATATTATTAAAAATAACAAACTGTACATCATATTAATATTGAGTACATTACATAATAGTTACATCTTTTGACTTTAAGAAAAGAAATATTATTTTCATATATCTTTATATAAACAAAGGGTAATTATGCAGCTCAGCTCCTTTTCTCAATTTTGGCTATTTTAATCCGGTTTTTTGGAAAACGCTTTATTTTATCACTACAATGAGAAATCAATCGGGGGAGCTTGGAATAATTATGTACTTCCTTTTTTTTAAAAAAAACCTAACATTCGAAAAATTTCCATAATTAAGGATTTCCATATTTCCATAATTTGGTGTCAAATCGTACGGTGTCGAATCTTACAGTGTCGAATCGTACGGTGTCGAATCGTACGATGTCGAATCGTACGATGTCGAATCGTACGATGTCGAATCGTACGGTGTCAAATAATTTGGTGTCGAATCGTACGGTGTCGAATAATCTGGTGTCGAATCGTACGGTGTCGAATAATTTCGTGTCTAATCGTACGGTGTCGAATCGTACCGTGCCGAATAAGTTGATGTCGAATCGTACGGTGTCGAATAATCTGGTGTCGAATCGTACAGTGTGGAATAATTTGGTGTCAAATCGTACGGTGTCGAATAATTTGATTTCGAATCGTTCGGTGTCGAATAATTTGGTGTCGAATCGTACGGTGTCGAATAAATTGGTGTCGAATCGTACGGTGTCGAATAATTTGGTGTCGAACAATTTGGTGTCGAATCGTACGGTATCGAAAGGTACGGTGTCGAATCGTACTGTGGTCAAACGGAACATGCCCGAAAAACGCTTATCTCTGATTTGGCTGATTTTTGGCACAAATATGTAGTTTCCGTTCTAGAGTTTCTAGAAAATAAGATTTCCAAATGGATTTCTACCGCAAACCCCCTCTTTGCTCCCTAGCTCTCCTGAAAGGTAAAAGCTTTTTTGCTAATTATTTCGGAAAGTTGTCATTGTACAGAAAAAATATATAGACAAAAATTGAAGATTATAAAAAATCTTACAAAAAAAGACTCATAAAGTCTCTACAATAAATATTATATGGCGGATAGGTTCCTGATTCGTCGAGCGATCTGGCGCCTGGATGTCTTATGCATCTCACAGGGGTCTGCCTTCCCTGTCGTATAAAAACTCGGAGGCAGGGACACGAGTAGGAGAGATGGATAGGCGCGGGTTCCCACTCGTCGGGAGCTCTGATGCCACACATCGGACACCAGGGGCTTGCCTTCCTCTAGGAAAAAACTCGAAAGCATAAACGGGCAGATGGCGATGGATCGAGACCAATGTCACTCATGGGATAGTGTCACACATCCGCCAGCAGGGGTCTGCTTTCCCCCTAGCGAAAAACTCGGAAGCAGGGACACGGGTAGGGGGAGATGGTTGCTGGAGGCACGGGCGCCGATCTTGCCATCCGAACATGCGAGCAGGACCGGATGCCACACATCTCCCAACAGGGGTCGAACCTTTCCCTGAAAAATTCGAAGGTCGCGATCGGGATGGGTACAGGGGTCGACCTCCTCCATGCTAAAAGAAATAAGAGGCCCGGGGGGTGTGGGACGGACGCGTCGCGATAGAACCTGGGTTGGATCGGTAGAGTTGTTTAAGCGCGGGGGGAGCATGGCTGTATTGTCGGAGCGCTTGATGTGGTGCTCTGGCGGCTTGCGGGAGCAAGGAGTGGCTCAGTGGGCTTGCTGTGGGGTGCGGGATCTTGCGTCTTGGTGGGATCAAACCGGTTCTCGGAGGATCTCTCAGCGATGCTCCCTCGGAGACAGGAGTTCGCCTTTTTCTTCGTATAAAAACTCGGAGGCGGGGACACGGGTAGGGGAGGTGGATAGACGCGGATATCCCGGAACATGAGACTCCGATGTCACACACCGGCCAGCAGGGGTGCACACTCCCTTTAGTCTAAAACTCGGAGATGCGAAATCGGATAGGGGAGGATGGATCGGCGCTTGTTTTCCCACCCGAAGTACCTTCCCACCTTTTCCCTCCATCGGCGACAGCCGAAGAAGAAGGTGGGTGCTGCGGGGATGTGCCGTCGAGAACGGCGGTCACGCTCTCTCTCCCTGCAGGCAGCATTCTCAGCTATGCTGGAGTGCTGCGGCGGGCGGCGCATGCCCGCGTCGAAGGGGTAGAGGTGTCGGGGGTGCGACTCTGTCCCTCCGCCATCGGGTTGGTACTCGAGGTACCACGGGGGGCGGCCGGGACGGGCTTACCGACAGCCTGACCGCCCTCTTCGGCAAAAGCGTTCAGTGGCCAGGCGTCAGAAGGTCGGTGAGCTTCGTGTTAAAGGTCTGGTCACCTCGATCGCCAGGGAGGACTTGGTGTCTGCCTTGGCTGCAGATGGCGGCTGCCCGCGGGAGGAAATACGGGTGAGTGATCCCCGCTTCTCTCCCGCGGGCGTCGGAACGGCGTGGGCACGCCTCCCGCTGCGGGCCGCGCGCCGCGTGGTGAACGCGAAAACGGTTAGTATCGGGTGGATGTCGCTGCCGGTGGAGGCGTTGGCGGCCCGCCCGATGCAGTGCTACCGCTGTCTGGAGTTCGGCCACTCCGGGCAGCAGTGGACGGGAGTGGAGAAACCTCTGTGCTGCTACTGCGGTAGTACGTCGCACCGAGCACGGGGATGCAACGCGCCATCCCGCTGCCCCCTCTGTGCGGCCAGCGGACTGGCGGACGGGCACTGTATGAGGAGTGGTACGTGTCCCCGCCCCTCGTCGGTGCGGAGTGGTAGCCGGAGGCAGGAAGTGGCAATGTCCAGTCGCCCCCCCGCGCCGACCTCACGGCTGGTGGGCCCTCGCCCTGTGAGTCTGGTTCGACTCTCCTGTCCGGTGGACGGGCGGGACCTTCAACGGCGGAGGCGGCGGTAGTGCCTCCTTTCTTCTGCTACGGAGGGGTAGGACGGCAGGCGGACAACGGGAGGTGTCTCCTTTGCTCCCGCCGAGGTGATGCCGCCGAGCCAGGCGGCGGAGCCCATGGAGGTGATACCGTACCCGGTCTCCAATAGGAAGGGTGAGGCCAGGGGTTTCGCTGCCACCTCGGGCTGCGGTGGTGCCTCTCCTCCAGCCAAGAGAGGCGAGGGGAGAGCGAAAGGCGCCAGGACGAGTAGTAGACTCGGATCTCGGTCCTCGAAACTCAAAGGCAACGGAAACCAGGTCTTGGTCGGAGCGGAGTCAGGCACGGTGGCGGTCACGCCACTACTACCGGACGTTGCGCCCTCCGCTGGTCATGATCTGGACTAGTGCGGGGGGCTCGGCCCTTCTCTGTCCTGCGTAAGAATGGGGGAGGCCCTTTCCTCCTCGCTTGCGCCTTCCCGCCTACCGGGTAGCGGTGGGTTTCTTCGCCCTCTCTTCCCGTGCGGCGGGGTCGGGTACTCGTAGGGGAGTGGCGGCGCGAACCGTCGCTGGGGTGCACGGAGTTCCCATCCCCGCATCCTGGACTGGCTTCGCGCCGTCGTTCGGGGGGTCTTGACGGATCGCAGTGGGGGCTATGGTCCGTGCTGCACGAGACCCCCGCCGTGGAGCGGCTCAGCGGTGTGTGCCCCGCTGAGTCGCCAGTGTTTCGTTTTTTGTAGAGGGGAGCGTCTCACTCCCCTCCGAGACGGCTAGCACACGCCCAAGGGGGGGCCTCGCGCGTTCTCAATTAGAGGTCCCGAGGCCCTCCCTGTCATGGGCCAAGTAGGGCCTCACACCGTAGTGGGATGTAGTGGGTAACCTAACCCTCTTCTCTTCTCGCGGGAAGGGGGAGGGAGTCCCACATAACCCTGACTCTCCCCCAGAGTCAGGGTATCCATAAAGAATTTCCCCCACGTAAAAAAAAATTAGGTTAAGTTCCCGGGCGATTTTAGACGCTTCTACATTGACGTGTTGCCCGGGCTTGTGTGACTGGTGGAGCTATGCCGGCGGGAACTTCGGTTCCTAGCAGGGTTTTCCCTTGCCGAACAGGCCTTCCATGACCCACCAGATTAAGAGGAGTGTCTACGAGCGGGCGGACTCGTTACCTCAGAGAAGGAGCCGTTCTAGGAGAAGGAAAACTCCGAAAACAAACCAACAGCTTAACTTCTGTGATGAAAGGCCCGGATAGGATAAACAAGGATCCTTGCGGGAGATAGGAAGTGATTAAGCCAAAACATCCGCTCATCTTGATGTGCGTATGCGGCGAACTCACACTTTCTCGCGGTCTCCATTTACCGCGTTCCGCGCTCTGGTTTTGCGTTGGGATCGTATAGAGTGGGGGGTGAGGTACAGCCATGTGCTCAGGGACCCGTCCTCCTCTTTGCTAAATAATAGGAGGTAAGTTTCGCTGGGGGGAGGTAGCCAATGTGCTCAGGCGCCGTCCAACCCGCCTGTTAAAGAATAGGTGGATCGTCTCGTTTGATAGGCCAAGTTTCCATCCGGTCTGCTAAATAATAGGAGGTCTAGGATGGGGAAGGCTAAGTGCCCAGGCGTCGTCCATCCCGCCTGCAAAAGAATAGGAGGCCGCGAAGGTATCGGCGCTGGGTGGGACACAGTGGGCTCTCTACGTGGAGAGTTCGCTGCTTAGGTTTGCTTCTGCGATGTGAGGCTCCGGGTAGGTGTGCGGAATGATCGAACTCATCCGCTTCGGGTCTATACTCACGGATATCGATCTCTGTAGGTGGGATGATTGGGCCAATGCATTTGTGCACACCGGTGTGCGCACATGCGAACGGACCAGCATCCCATCGTGAGGGGGTGGGGCATGCGCGGAGAGTGGATAGGAAGGTAGATTCCGGCTGCCTCTATGATGTGAAGTTCGGATAGGTCGGCGGAGGGGATCGTTTTCCTTCTCGCAATGGACACGATTATCCAGGGATACCGATCCCTGCAGGCAGGATGTTTGGGCCAATGCATCCGTGCACTTCGGATGCACGCATGCGGGCCGACATCCCATCGCGGCGATAGAGTTAGGACGGATAAGTGAGAAATGCGTGGATGAGCTCTCTATCCGCCGAAGGATATGGAGTGCGGATGCCTATGCATCTCATCGACAGAGGTCTGCCTTCCCTCTCGTATAAAAACTCGGAGGCAGGGACACGAGTAGAGACGGGAGCGTCCATGTTGCAATTGCCCACAGTCTCGATTGCCCACGTTGCGATTGCCCACGTCCCGATTGCCCACGAGTTGCTTTTGCCCACGTCCTGATTGCCCACGTTGCGATTGCCCACGTTGCGATTATCCACGTTGCGATTGACCACGTTTCGATTGCCCAACAGACAAAAATTTAGATAGATAGATAGATAAATAGATATTAGCGTGTATTTATAAAGCTCTCTGAGATAGAATCCCCTCAAGCGCTGTAGACAAAATGTACAAAAATATACAAAAATAAAAGAAGCAAAGAGAACAGTTTACATAAAATAGAGAAGAACAGTAATAATAATTTGAGAATACAACGAAAAACTAAAAGAGATAATAATACATAAATGACAAGACAAGCAATGCAGTAAAGAATAGGAAAAGAAAAGGTAATTACAGTAAAAGAATAATGGCTGAGCAATGTAACAAGTGTCAATCTAAACAAAACAGCAAAATTTCTAGCCATTATGCAGTAAGTAATCGTAGTATTTATTCTTAAATGAGTCATACGGTGCTCTGCGGATTTCTGCCGGTACATCATTCCAGATATCACACTCACATCTAAAAGAATGTCGAAACATTTCTGTGCGACTCTGTGGAAGTATCAAGTCGTCTGGCTGTGATCTGGTCCCGGAGACACTCCCCGTTCTTGAAAGTAAAGGAATCAAATAGAACTTGAGGTCTATGTGATTTTAACAATCTATGGACTAGGCAGCCAAGAAAGTAAGTTCTTCTGGGTTTAATTTTGAGCCAGTGTAGTCTTTCAAAATATGACGTAATGTGTTCATGCCATTTGGCTTGAAAAATAACCTGATACAAGTATTTAGAGCCCTTTGAAGTCGAAGATTGTTTTCACTAGTCATATCAGTTAATAATGTGCAACAGTAATCAAAGAAAGGTAAAAGCAGAGCACATACTAATCTGGCGCGTAAAGTAGATGAAAGTAGATTCCTGTAGATCTTTAACCGATACAGGGACGCATTAATCTTGGAAATAGTTTTATTGACCTGAGCATCCCACTGAGCATCTCTGGATAGAGTTCCAGAGAGAACCACACCGAGATACACGACCGCTAATATCCATTTTGTGCACTCTTTCTAAGATTTTTGAATGCCTTATCGCTAATCAGATGACAGAGTTTGTGGAGAAGAACAATTTTCTGGAAACCATTCCAAAACGCATACAGAAGAGACTTCTCAACTCAGACTGCCCTCGTGAGAGTGGGGGTCCTGGATGAGATTCGGCTTGCAGCGGATCTACGGGAAGTGTCGGTTTTCTTCGATTTTTCGAAGGCCTTTGACTGTGTAGACCATCACACACTTATCAGCAAGCTGAGGGATTTTAACTTTTCATGCTCGGCACTGCGTCTTCTTTGTTCTTATCTCTCCGGCAGGACGCAACTGATTCGCGATTCTGGTACCGGTGAGTGCTCGGTGGAGCTGCCCGTTTTGTGCAGTGTATCACAGGGATCTGTCCTTGGTCCTCTACTTTACATCTTATATGTATCTGACTTCCGAGGCATACTCCATCATTGCAAATATAACATTGCAAATATAATTCTACGCAGACGATCTTATGATTTATTTGCATGTTAAGCCTAGCTGCATCAACGAGGCTATTACCAAAATAAATATCGACATCTGCAACATTGCAAAATGGGCAACCGAGAGTGCAGGGAGGACGCAGCCTTCCTGCTTACACGTTTACAACACAAACAAAAAACAAACAAGGGCATTGGGCAGTCAATTGCACCGTAAAAAATCGGGATGAGGGCAAAATCAACACGGGCAATCGGGACGTGGGCAATTGCAACGTGGGCAATCAGGATGTGGGCAAAAGCAACTCGTCGGCAATAGGGACGTAGGCAAAAGCAACTTGTGGGCAATCAGGACATGGGCAAAAGCAACTCGTGGGCAATAGAAACGTGGGCAATCGCAACGTGAGCAATCGCAACGTGCGCAAAAGACTCCCACTCGTAGAGACGATAGTTAGGCACGAGTTATTACTCGTCGAGAATTCTGATGCCACACGTCGGCCAACAGAGGCTTGCCTTCCCCTAGTAAAAAATTCGAAGGTATAAACAGGTAGGTGGCGGTGGATCGACACCAATCTCACTCATGGGATCCGGTGTCACACATCGGCCAGCATGGGTCTGCTTTCCTCCTAGCCAAAAACTCGGAAGCAGGAACACGGGTAAGGGGGAGATGATTGCAGGAGGCTCGGGTGTCGTTCTTGCCACTCGAACATGTGGGCAGGAACGGATGTTACACATCTCCCAACAGGGGTTGAACTTTCTCTTGGAAAACTCGAAGGTCGCGACCGGGATGGGCACAGAGGTCGACCTCCCACATGCTAAAAGAAATAGGAGGCCCGGGGGAGCGAGAGAGGCGCGCCGCAATAGGATCAAAGCAAGATCGGTTAACGCGGAAAGAGCATGGCTGTATTGCCGGTGCGCTTGATGTGGTGCTCTGGTAGCGTGTGGGAGCAAGAAGTGGCTCAGTGGGCGCACTGCCGAGGAACGCGGGATCTTGGTGGGATCTGATCGATTCTCGGAGAATCTCTCAGCGGTGTTTTCCCAGAGACAGAGGTCCGCCTTCCCCTTGTATAAAAACTCGGAGGCGGGGACACGGGTAGGGGAGGTAGATAGACGCGGATATCCCGGAACATGGGAGTCCGATGTCACACACCGGCCAGCAAGGGTGCGCACTCTTCCTAGTCTAAAACTCGGAGATGCAAAGCCGGGTAGGAAAGAATGGATAAACTTGTTTTCCTACCTGAATAAGCGGGGTTAACACGACGCCGCACATTTTCCAACAGGGATTTGCTTCTCCCTTGTATAAAAACTCGAAAACAGTGACACGGGTAGAGGTCATGCGAGTTGAAAGGACCGGTCCTGAGCGCAAGCATGACCACGACAGGGGTCTGTCTCGCTCTGTATAAACAATCGGAGAAACGGGTTGGGCGGAGATGCTCTCTCAGCATAGCGAGAGCACCCAAACTCATGACGCTGCTTGACCGTCGGCAAATGCAGTCTCAGCCGCAAATCAGTCAGTCCCTTGGGCATGGTTCACCTAATAAGGGATAAGGCGCTCCTAACCACTTTAACGGGGAGCGGAGTTTGTCCCGGGATGGTGTGTTGGCTGGGGCGGTCTGTGGGCACCACAAGCTTTCGCCGTAGTGGGAGTACCACATTATCTCACTATAAAACACTCGTATATGGCACGCGAGTGGGAGAGGGCGCCTCTCTCTCGCGGGGGACCTCGGGGGTTGCGTGCAAGCGGGTTGCAGGGCGCACTCCGCTGCCCGCGCGCGTCCTCGAGGTCTAGATCCCCTTCTACTGCAGCGGTGACAGTAGTCCCCTCCTCTCTCTACAGCTGCGTGGAAAGAGGTGGGCATTGGAAGAGTCGGCTCTCTCGTTAGCCGACCGCCCCAGCGGGGCATAGCGTAAGCAAAAGAAGTAGCGGAGCGGGAGCCTGGGGTGGTACCGTCCATTCTGGGTATTACTGCCGCTAGGACCGTGACAGGTCGGGGTGGAGGCCCTGGCCTGTCCCGCACGCGGTCCTGGGATGGGGCGACACTGCGGCGTGTGTCTCGCGGTGTCGCCAGTAAGTGTTTTGTTGTAGAAGAGAAAGCTCTCTCCTCTCCGAGTAGGCAATATAATCGCCCAAGGGAGGGTTCCGTAGCGCATTCTTAAACAGAGGTCCCGGGGCCTTCCCTGCAATGGGCAAGGTAGGCACACCGTGGTAGGGTGTAGTGGGTATACCTCCTCTCTCCTGCGGGAAAGAGAGAGAGTCCCACATAACCCTGGCTCTCCTCCAAGGTCAGGTCAGGTCAGGTATCCATAAAGGATTTTGCCCACATAAAAAAAAGGTTAGGTTAGGTTAGGTTAGGTTCTCGGGCGAGTTTGGATACTCCCCCCTTGACGTGGGGCCCGAGCTTGAGTGTGGGAGTGATTGGAAGGGCTATGCCGGCGGGAACT
>QVOB01005288.1:0-12114 GCA_014839585.1 Pseudomyrmex concolor
ACATAAAATTTTTTTTTTTTAGAGCGCATGCAGAACACCTCGGTCACGAACTTCAATTGAACAAATGGAACTCGCTTCATGCCTAAACGCATACTAAAACTCGTGATATAATATAAAAAATCCTGATGTATGCTTATTACTTCGATAATTATGTACAATATGTAGTGATGGCGATATATATATTTTCTTACTTGTTCTATCTACAATATTTATATATTAATTTGCATCCTGCACACGTGATTTTTCGCAACATAACGATATTCCTGACCGACAGTAATGAGGCCTAAAACTTCTTTTCGTCAAATGATATGATACTATATGTTGAGTGTGTAAATTAATTCGGTGTCTTTTCTCAGTCAAAATTCAAACTTTATTTATGGATTACGTGATATAATTAATTAATAATCAAAATAATCTCTATTAGTTTCTATAACTTTAATCTTTGTTTTTGGACAATTGCCAGATTTTATCACAGAAAAATATAGCGGTTTTGATTCAATAAAATAGTCGGTGGATTTTTCTACATCTTCGGCAGTTTTAAAGTGCACGTCACACAGATGATGCTGAAAGAGAAACTAAATGGAAATTAGGTAGAGTTAAATCCTGAGAAAGGAGTGTGATAAAACTTCTCAATTGAGCTAAACAATGATATCTTTTGATTGTTTTGCAACATAAGACGAGCGTTGTAATAGAGCAAAATCATCTTTTTCTTTTTTTCTCTATATAGTCTTTTGCGCTTTAATTCATTGCTTAAATTGACCAGTTGTTGCTTATCAATCAGCTTCGATTGCAAGGTTGTAATAGTTCGTAATACAATCCTTCATATCCCACCAAATGTATAACAAAATAAAATACTTTTTTGATATTAATATTTAGTTTTGCTAAAGTTGAAGTTGATGATTATTCAAGGTCCAACCATGATTTCTGTTTAGGACATGGTAACGTCTTTGTTGGCAACGCTAAGAACACTTGCCTTCTTTTTGTATCTTTTTCATTTGTTTCAGATAAACTAACAGTTTTTTGAGTCACTCTAAGCAAAAAGCTGCTCTAGTTTTTTTGCCTCGTTGAACGTCTCAGGTTCACGACGATTTTCAAAGGGCATCGTGACATCAGTAATAACGATGATTTTGGATGGCTCATATCTGACAACAAAGTTGGATCAATTTTGCGAATTCGCTGCCGACTCTCTTAATTTGCTGATTGAGTCAGACTTCACTTAGCAGACAGAAAACTCCAGCGAAGCGGAGCAAGCTCTTTTTGTGTTTAATCTTTATCCAATCATCATCATTAGTGGCACTACAGCCCGAGATAGGCCACTTTTGGAAGCCTATGCTTTCCACTCAATTGCAGAGTAGAGTGCAAGAAAGGAACTACGATTTTAGGTGGACTCCGAACCACCACAATAGTGTATATTGCTACGAGACTTAACTTCCAATCTCCTAGCAATACAAGTTTTACAGGGCAAGGTTAGACCGGCAAGAATTTGAAAGTATGGATTAGAACTCCCCACTCGCAGACCTCGCACTCAGGCCACGAGACCACCGGGCCGGTCTCTGATCTTTATCCAATAATTCCTGTAATTCGATGTCTTCAAATTTCTGATGTGTCTTGGCATTAGCCATACACAACTGAGTTTTAAGTTTATATCAGTCATACATTTAAATTGTATGGAGTTTTGTAAATATAAATGGTTCCTCTTTAAAACTACTACATATAAGATAGGAAAATATTTTTATACTTAAAATACAAGTCAGAAGAAGGTAAAGGCACCGAATTAATTCACACATCTAAACTAACATATATATATACTATATATATATGTGATCAGGTCAAAAGAATAAAAAATCTATAAAGGAACAAATTCAGTATTGTGTTTCTGTATTATAGCCTCTCCTGTTGTTCTCTTTGTCTTTCGAAAATTATCTAACTCTGATTAACGCTTTTTAAATACGAAATTGCTAGCTATAATACTTACATATTTCTTTCTTTCAATCTGTCTCCTGACGATGTCAAGCGAGTGTGAACACCTCAAGGCTAGAAATATCTACTACACGCTAACTTCACTCGAACTTCTCTTCCTTAAACGCGAGATTAATCGCCTGTCCGACGTCCTTTACGACAAACGCCGGCTTGCACAAACTATCCTCAACCGGCAAGAAGTCTCTGGGACTGTGATCGGGGATGAATTTAGTACCGGGCTGATGCACCCCGGTCTCGACTAAAATACTAATGCAAGCCTTGGCGCGGGGACTTTTTATGTTCTGTCCGAGGAGTTTCTCCAGACTGCGGGATTTTGTGCCTTCTCCGGATTCGTAACGGGATAAATACTTGTCGTACAGATTTGCGCCGAAGATGTCCGTATTGATATTATCACTGTAAGAAGAGAAAACAATTTCTTTTAGAATATTAGATTGCTTCAAGTAGTAAATAATTTATGAAGTGTTCTTGTGCAAAATACATACCCGATAGCATAAATTGTATCAACATTCTCAACACCGATACTTCTAGCGTGATTCACAAGCATACGATTCGCGTGGTAATACGTAATCTCACTAGGTTTTCCGACTAGAGCAGCATATGTCATGTCCTTGCCAGTGACTTTCTTGTACAAGCTCTCGAGACACAACAGAAAAGCACCGTGACCGTATCGCGGGATTGGCGCTTCCGACACCCATAGTAAATCCATGTTGCACGCCAACACTGGAATGTGCGGATAAGGAACAGTAGTGGGCAGCCCGGTGGGCATCCCGTTGGTAATTAGCAGATCTACCATTAGCTGCAACGACGTTTCCCAGGTAATCGGCTCGCTCAGGAGCACGATACCCTCGATTCGTGGAAAGTTCGGATCAACTGGGCCACAGATCGGATTTCTTTTCTTCATGTTCACATAGTCCAAACACGGATAGTTTTTCACCAATTCTTCTATCGTCATCGTCTTCTTGAAACCCAGCTCCCGAGCTATTTCCGTGATCGGACCTTGACCGGAAATCAGAACTTGTTTGTCGTGGAGATAATCGAACATTTGTAACGGTGAGTGCGCCAAGACAACTTGCGACTCTGTAACTTCACAGCCTGTCCATTTTGATAGATCCGCCGCTTTTTGGCTGCGCAACGAGTTCCCACTGTTCGTGACAAACAGAGTTGGAACGCGGAACTTGCCATCGTCTTCTCGAAGCCGTTTGAAAGATTCTTTCACCGGTGATAACACCTGCTTCCCGCGCACAATAACACCGTCAATGTCGAATAGCAGACCAAACGTTGGCTTTGTATATAAAGGCTGCAAAAAGCAAATACATATTGAATGAGTGCAAGTTTTGATGGACAAAGTAAGGGATTGACGCTCACAGTAACAACAAACGATATAAATAAGAAGTTCAGCAAATAAAAGGTTGATGAATGTATTCAGTTAAATATGATTATACAAAGATAATAAAACGTTTCGTTATTATCTTTATGTAATCATATTTAACTGAATATATTCATCAATCTTTTATTTGCTCAAGTCACCTTCTTATTTATATCGTAAGTTTTGATAGATTTCACTATAGAAAAATAAACCAAGTAATTTAATTAACACCGAATTTATCATTTCACCAAGTAATCTATTATTATCTTTCAAAGTTGTACTTGATAGAATAAATAAATTTTTAATAAAATTAATTGATCTAGTTTCTTCTATTACGAAATTCATCACATTTTTTGCACTTAACTAAAAGTGTGTGTTGCTTAAAAAGTACAAAACTTTATATTTTTTAACTTTATAAGTAATTATAATATAATTTTTATATTAAACATATAAAAACTTGATTATAAAAATTATTTGAGTAGTTTTGTACATAATTTATGTTTATATATTATAAAAAATTTATATAAAAAAAAATAAAAATATTTTGTAATACTAAATACTAATCACTAATTGATGTAAAATTTTATTATACAAAATCATTGCTAAAATTCGCAACTTTAAATATCTTCGAAACAATTGTCATCAAGACTTGAATCCATTCACATATCGATAAATTATCTATCAATGTATTGATAAGCAAAATAATATTGACACTGATCTTCGAACTTTATAAAAAAAAAAAAATAATAAATTACAAAAGATATCCTACTACAAATATGTTACATCTTCATGAGACTCTATATATTGCATGCATATAACTAAAAATAATATATCGCGCAACAAACAATAAGCAGTTATGAAACGTTCAGAGTATTATGTAAATATGAACAATAATAACACACAATGATGACAGATGCGAACGTTTCGAAATTAGAGAATGAATGAGAAAGAGAGAGAACACAAAATCATCAGTCGTAAACAAAAGTAAAGAATCTGCGATAGATCGAAAACATCAAAGAATCGCGATGACAGGCAAATTTAAAAAAGGGAAAGATGCACAAGTGGCGGAGAACTCACTCTCACTCCACTGAGCCTCACGACGTCCAGTCGCAGCAAGATATTGGTAATAGCCATGTCCCTTTTTTTAAATAGGGTAAACACGGAACAACGATGCGGTTCTCAAAACGTTTAGAAAATGCTACCTATTATCGCTCGATTACGCACATAATGAGGCGCTTTGAGGTTATATTGACCTCGATACACATTTCACACGTTCACCGTGCTGCCTGCACGTTACCGTAAGAGGACGCACAAAGTCACGAGATTAAAAAGGACAGATCTGGTTCATGCGTAGTAGAGCAGGAGTCAGCTGATCAACATTAGGCGTTTACTTTGGACGCGCTTCGAGCATCACCTCCTGTGTAATCTATCTTGGCGGTGTAAAAGCTCGCGAACCGTACACGCAATAATGTTATCGTGATGTTATTGCACTTATAAACGATTGTTCTATCAAAGTAGTGCTCAGAACAGTAAAAGCGTGAGTGCTTAAAGCACGCGAACGTTCATTCAAAATACGCATCTCAAAAAATCAATGAGACTAGATGGGAATTGATGACATTTTAGAGTAAACAAGAGTACGCGCGGTGAGGTTGTAAATTTAAGTTATATCTAGTCGCTGATCGAATATTTCAAAATGTTCATCAAACCGTTCACAGTCAAAGCTGAACATCGGATGAAAACAACTGAAAGGTTCGTGGAAGATATTTTTGAATAATTTAGATAATTAAATATATTTTCTATCACAATTTAAACTGTATGTATATTTCTGAAGTAATAAAATGAATAAAAATAAGAAAGAAGATTTAGCAGATATTTTACATATACATTTATATATTATTAAAATACTTTTATTTTTATTATTTTTAGAAAAAAATTTCTGGAGAGAATATTAGATGCATATCCTCATTTGTCACTTGAACAAATTCAATCAATAATCCCCAAAAAGGAAATCATCAGTATTTCCAAAATAGTGACCAATAACAAAGAAAGGGGAAAGATATATACTAGAACTATACATGGCGACGAACAGTACATGGTGCCCTATTTCTTTGAACTGGACTCGTATGGCGAAAAGTTATTCCCTTCAGTTTACGCAATGTGGGATTTTCCATATTTCCTGTATAGCTTCACCATACATCAGGGAGTCGTGTCGAAATTAGAAAATGGTGCTGATCTTATGTTACCTGGATTGATTGTAAAGAAGCCTGTGACTCTGCACAGTTATGGTAAATTTCAAAAAGGCGATGCGGTGGCGATCAACACCGAGGACAATAAGGTTTGGATCTTTGTATTATCGATTTATTCGAAAATAGATTTTGTGGATGAGAGAAAGAAAGTGTTACCTCGTAGGCTACAGTCGCTATTGGTGTCACCATGCTTTCTAGTGAGGACATGTACTTATCTGGCGGGCACGGAAAGTGCATGAAGATCTTGCATGTGTACGGCGATAAGCTTTGCAATCAAGTATGGTCGATTCCCCCGAGACCTGCTCAGGGGACGCCAGATCTCAATGATTTTTCCGATATGTGGAACACTACAGATACAGCAGGTAAAAATAATAGCGACGAGAATGAAAGTGAAATACTACGATCTAAATTAGACGAGCTGGATATAGACAAGACATCGAATAGACAAGACACAGTTCCTAATGATGAAAGCATTTCTGACAACACGACCATTTGCAAGGTAGATATCTCTCGGAATTATGTATCTATATTTATCTACAAACTCGAATCGATTACTTTTGTTATACTTTATAGGAAGAGGAGGAGGAAGAAATAGAAGAGAAAGTGGATGAAAAAACTGAAGTAGAACAGGAAGTGAATGATCCAGTGCAAGAAATGAATGAATTGCTGGAATATTGCTTCTTGAAAGCGTGCAAAACTATGATAAAACGTACCGATCTGCCAATGTGCATGTCCAACTTTCACAGAAATTATCTATTAGCCGCCTGTCCCGCGGACAGAACTGTCGATGTAAAAAAGTCACAATATAAAAAACTGTCATTGTTTTTAGAAAAAATGAAGACTAAAGGAATAATCGATACAACTAAAACGCAAGGTGTAGAAGTTTTGACATCGATCAAGGTAATATTTTTCCCTTTGTGTATTTTTAAATAATATTTTTTACAAATGTCTTTAAAAATGAGATGGTTGATTGCGTTAACGTGCAATCAAATATATATTATTTTTACTCGTTCCAGTTTGATCATCCACTTTTGCAAGATTTAGTCATTAACGAACAACCGACAAAAACCGAAAGCTCGGCGATTTCTCAGAACGTCGTCGTAACGGAATGCTATAAAGTAACTTTCGATGTTTTGCCAGTTTTATCAAAATTCGGCTACGAGTAAGTGAACACGACTCATTGATGTGTTTTGTTACAAATATATAATTTTACAAAAACAATTATACAGTACCAATACGTGGTAACAATTGTAGAAAAGGCGACGTGATGAAGAGAGCTGATGTCAGGAAGTGCTTTACCGATTACGTGAGATCGGAAGATCTGCAGAATGGAAAGTAAGACACGATGAAGACACGGAAGTTTACGTGTATACGCGTTATTAAACCACATTGTTGTTTTGCAGAATGTTAAAATTGAATCCTCAACTGGCGGGAATCATGCGAACCAAAGCGGATCAAGAAATGGTGACGATGGAGGACGGGATAAACAAGTTCATCGGACGCATGACGCACATGCACGAGGTCGCTCTTAACGGGAACGTTCTGATGCACACGGGAAAATTGCAACCGATCGAAATGACCGTTACGGTGCGATCGGGCACGAAAAAAGTGAGGAAGACAATTCAAGAACGAAAGAGTATCGGATGAAAATGCGATGACATGTTTCGTTCGTTTTTCTTACGGCATTGCGCACATTTCAGGTGACGTTGGTGCGCAATCTTGAAGTGTTCGGAATTAATCTAAAAGAGTTCAGCAAAGAGTGCCAGAAGATTGGTGCGAGCGCGACGATCGTCAACGAACCCGGTCAAAAAGTTCCCAGTGTTCTTGTTCAAGGAAACCAAGTCTTACACGTGCACAAATTACTCACAGGTGAGATACAGTTTAAATTTAACTCTCAATACTGTGCAGTTGTTTTACGAATAAAATATGTTTTTGGTTGCTTGTTATTGCAGAGAAGTACCAGATCAAAAAGAACCTTATAAAAGGTCTCGAATTGGCTCCGAAAAAGAAAAAGTAAACTGTTGCGCAGAAAAACAAAACAAAAAAATAAACTTTCTTTTATGAGTTGTATGGAGAAATTCTGAAATGTACATAAGAATGCGACAAATATGACGATTGTATTTAATTTTGACAGAATAGCGCTGAGTTGCGAAAATTACACACAGAAGAACGCTGCCATTATTATAATATTTAATTCGAAACGTTTTCGAAAAACCTTTTCTAACATGTACACATGTTAAAGCGATTGGGGAGACTTGAACGATTTATTTGAGGATATGTTATATATAACTCTAATTATGAAATAAAAGAAATTTATGAGAATTACCTGTTTTCTTCATTTGCGTATTTGTCCTTGAGTTTTGTCGCATTTACTACGCATCATGAAAACACACATCGCATTCTCAAAACCAAGAAAGAAAACACAGATCGAGATGCGTAAAGAGAACAGGTAAGACGATTTTTTTTTTTTCGTGTGAGAGAGATAACAGGCAGTCGAAGTTTGTTAATATAATTTATTACATATCGAGGTTTTTTCAACATGGAAAAGTACAAATATTGCAATATGGGGAGGGCCCGTGAGCTCTCCTCGGGTGGGAGGGAGGGAGGGAGGGAGACAGGAAGGCAGAGGAGGAGATCTCGCACAAAAGGGGAGAGGCGATAAAAGGTTGTCTCTTGCGGGGGAGAGGGCAGATATTTAAGGAATGCTGCGTTCGGATAAAAAACCGAGAGCAAACCGCATAGACGTGTATAATTGTATGTATATAGGTATATAATCCATATTTTCACATATATATATATTTATATATCTTTATATCGCAGTTTACTCTTCTGCCTTAGATTTATCGCTTTTTTTCTTCTCGATGACAAAGTATATACCGACGGACGTCACGAGAAGCGTGATTTACGCCCGCACAACGCGTTGTTTTCTTTTTTTTTCTTTTGCTCGGATAAAAGGAAGGTTCCCTCCTCTCCACGGCCCCCGCATATATTTAATACTCATTTTTGTTCTTCATTTTTTTCTCGTTTTTTTTCTTTTGTTCTACTACCTGTTTATACGCACACACGAGCACATCACGAGATTGTCGCGACGCACACGCGTGCTTGTTTTTTTTATTTTTTTTTATTTTTTTTTATTTTTTTTTTTTTCACGACAGTAATTTCAGAGCCGTGGTTCATACGACAATTACCGTCGCTGCACAATCAACGACGCGAATAAGTCGCTGATTTTTTGAGAGACACAATAAGTCTCGTCTCTCGCTTGTACATGCACATTTTCAAACTGGAGAAATATAAATTTAGTATGGTCAAAAAAAAAAAAGAAAAAAAAACAGATTGTGATACGACTGTGAATCGCCCGTGTACCATGGCTCTTGCTATTTTTTTCTCACGTTCTCTCTCTCTCACTCTCTCTCTCTCTCTCTCTCTCTGACTCTCACTATCGTCACTAACGTCTTTTTTAACATAATCATTATCATCATCACATTCAAATTGTCATTATCGCCGCGTTTTTCCTTAAAAAACTGCCTCACAGACGATATCGATCGAAAACGTAGCGATCTGTTTCGCTGATTGTCGTGCGCGTTTCGTCCGATCCGTGTAAATCATTTCGGAATCGTTGATAAATATCGCTCTCCAAAGAGAGAAATGTCGTCTTCTTCTTCTTTTTTTTTTTTTTTTATATTCATTAATTCGTTTTATTTTCAACAACTCGCGCCACCGCGATTGTTAAATATCAGTCAGTCAGTCAGGGTTGTTCGATTCTCGAATGGAATTTCGCGCGGAGCCGACGAACGTCGCACGGCGAAAAATTCGTCTATAAATGTCGATAAGCCTAAAGCGTATATTAATACTCGCGGACCAGATTAATCAGTCTTCTCGCAACGAATATGATCGATGCTTCTCTATTATAAATCCGATCGCTACGATTCGATCACAATCGCTTCATCTTCCCTTGATAGCACAAAATCTCTGTCTCGAAAACAGACAATTTGTCGTCAAAATGGCAAGCAATTACGTGTCAATGAATCTGCAATTGCTGCCAATCTGCCGGTATATTTTTGTCCACTTTGCTTATACTGACTGAGGTCGATCTTTCTACTAATACACCTGTCAAGGAAATGCCTCGTACTCGCCCTTTTTTTTCTTACTCTCCTTTTTCCCTACTTTCATAGCTCTTTTCTTTCATTGTTTTTCTTTTTTTTTTTTTTTTTTATCTCGCATTCTCTCGCAGAAATATAATTGTACTCGCTATACCGTTGATGCCATCGCGTAATTATCTCGTCTCGCCTAAATTTTATATCATCAATAGTCTCTCTCTTCTTCTTCTCCCTCTCTCTCCCTTTCTCTCTCTCTCCTCATTCAGTCATTCTATCTCTCGTTCTTTCGTATTCTCGCTCTCATTCGATCTGTTTTCGAAATTTTCAAAATTTTTTTTTTTTATGCAACACATAATGCGACTAGATAGTACAGGTTAAGTAATAATTAATATTGTTAGTTATACAATAATAACGTATGACTAGACAATGCAAGATAATAATTATATTGTAAATAGTAATAATCACATATTATGGATCGCAATTTATATTAACAATGTGGCGCGCACGTGTTTTCCAAGAATGTAATTTAACATTTTTTTTCTTGTTTTTATGCGTATTCTGCTTTTTTTTTTGGTGTGTGCGTGTTCCCGTGTGCGTGACTATTTCCCGCTTTCATGTATATTATGTATATTATAATGGACATATTTATGTAAATACACATGTCTTGTTTTTGTTTTTTTTGTAATTCTTCGAGTGTTAGTGTGGTCCATTCGTTCTGCCTCGCGTGTGGTGTTACGTCGTTATTATTACGTCGCGAACACATGCGCAAACAAAAATCGAGAATGAATTGTGAAGGAATTTCGAAACGAGTTCCAACAAAGTGGAACGCGAGTTTGAAAATCCGACTTTAAATCTCTCTCGTCTCTCTTTTCGCAGCACTTACGATATAACACCATTCCCCGAGACAGTTTGTATGTGTTGATTTGTATATGTATTTGTTTGTGTGTAAAGGAAGCTTCTCTCTTTATCTTCTTCTCTCGCTCTCTCTCTCTTTCTCTCTCTCTTCCTCTCTCGCGTTTATAATTAATGTCGATAATTATCCCGATTTTAACTTGTTTGTTTGAAACGGTATCGACACAATGCATCGTATAACGCAACGACCGATGCTTTGTTTGCAACATCGGAGGACGTGATATAACGCGTGCGGTTGTATTCGAGAAACAGATCTCCTCAATTAACAGATCTCCGATCACTGTCTAAGGTGTACAAAGTATGCGTGTGTAAGTCCTTCTGCGCGATCCTATATTATGTACACATATCTACGGAAATAATGAAATCATTAAATATCTTCGGTGATTAAATGAATATGGTTATTCTCACCGTTCAGCTGTGCGCGCGCGACGCGACGTTTTGCACGATCACGCGCGTCACCGCACAATTAAGTACTCAATTATTAAGTATTTATCGCGTTCATCGATACGATCGCTTGCGAACGCGGTTGTGACCGCGCAATGTGTCCCGTCGCGTGCGAATTTTCTCGCACGACAATAAGAGAGATTATACGCAATGATCTAATAATGATATTCATACGAGCTGCATAAATTGTCGCTCCATTTTTTACTAATAAGATACGTAATAGCGTGACGATAATAATAGCAATAATAAGAACAATAATAACACCAATATGTACGTGTATACAGAGTTCTGTCGAAGATACAATACGGTAATGTCTCCCCTCCCTCCTTCCATTTTCCTCTCTCAATCAATTCCAACATCGATCGATCTCTCTCTCTCTCTCTCTCTCTCTCTCGCTCACTTTCTCTCTCTTTTTTCTTTTTATGCATTAATCTACACATAATGGGAAAGCCGTTTTTTTTTCACGATTGCACAGGTGAACTAAGATCCTCGAAGATGTAACGAGAAAAAGAATTCAGGGTCAAATATATATAAATATATATATATATATGTATATATAATTGGACCCCGAAGGCTTTTTGTAACAGGTTGAAAATGTCCTGGAGAGACTCTCGTCCTCGTCGTTTAATGTTACACGATGCGGTTTTGTGATTCCGACATCCGTCGATGAATCTTGTATTACATCGGGAATCATCGACGGACGTCGTTCTGCTCAGGGCTTAATCCAGGGTGCGGTCTTGAAGTTCTTAGATAATGAACAGAAAAATCTACTTGGATCTAAAGGATCTCTGGGAAAGGCGAAATTCTTTCGTGGATATATTTCCTTCTTCGATTATTTTTCTCTCATTAATTCACGATGTTCCATATTCATGTGATTTCGGTATGTATGTTCGTAGAGTGACGTATCGCGTTACGTCGCTTTGTGTGTGATTTTTTCTTAATTATATATAATATATATATATATATACAAATATAAAATATGTGTATATATATATATATACGAGGGCGGTCCGATAAGTACTTAGCCTCACTGCCCGATGGTGTCAGTATCGCAAGAGAGATTACTATC
>QVOB01005289.1:0-13904 GCA_014839585.1 Pseudomyrmex concolor
ATTTTTTTTTTTTTTTTTTTTTTTTTTTTTACAGGTTATTATAATGGCAAGAGACGACGACGGTTCACCTACAGCTCTACGTAAAACCGTTGAGGTCAACATCACTCTCTTAGACATAAATGACAACGCGCCGTTCCTCGATATGCCGTATCCCGTCATTTGGCCCGAAAACAAACCGCCGGGAAAGATAACCGAACTGAAAGCACGGGACTACGACTCCGATATTAATGGTCCGCCGTTCAAATTCCGAATCGACAGTTCCGCGGATAGTGAAATCATGCACAATTTCGAGATTCGCGAATCGAGTCTGTTCGCACGAGTGATATTCGATCGAGAAAGACGGAAAAGTTATGACATACCAATCGCGATAACAGACAGTGGTAGACCAACTATGACGGGTACTTCTACACTCACCGTGATTATAGGTGACGAAAATGACAATCCTATGCAAGAGGGCACGAGTTCTATATTCGTTTATAACTACAGAGGAGAAGCTCCTGATACAGAAATCGGACGCGTTTACGTTAACGATCCGGACGATTGGGATTTGCCAGATAAATCCTTCGATTGGGCTTCTTCTCATGAGGGATTCCTCCTGAACAGCAGTACCGGCATGATCACCTTGCTGTCGGGAACTACGAACGATACCTTCGTATTAAAGTTCCTTGTTACCGAGAAAGGTCATTCCATTCCAGTCCATCAAGTAAACGCGTACGTAAACGTCACCGTTAAAGAACTTCCGAAGGAGGCCGTAGACAGATCCGGTTCCGTGCGATTTTACGGAATAACTGCTGAGCAGTTTGTAGAGCCTAATGAGTTTGGCGTTAGCCGGAAGGAATTGTTTCAAGAAAAATTGGCCTCTATGCTGAACACATCGGTTGAAAATGTCGACGTGTTTACCGTGCTTCACTCACCACATTACAACAACAGAAGTCTGCTCGACGTTCGATTCTCGGCACACGGCAGCCCGTATTACGCCCCCGAGAAGCTGAATACGATTATAGCGCAACATTCTAAAGAAATTGAGCGGGACATAAAAGCGGATATTTTGTTGATAAACATCGACGAGTGCCTGTTCGAGAAGCTTCATTGTAATTATACGTGCCGCAACTCTTTGAACGCCAGTACTGTTCCTTATTCCGTTTATACCAACACCAGTTCGTTCGTCGGAGTGCGAGCGGTCGTAGATCCTCTTTGCACTTGCCATGTAGCGGAACCCCTCGTCTGCTTGAACGGCGGAACTCCTTTGGCAAAACGATGTGAGTGTCCACCTGGTCTGGAAGGACCGAGATGCGAATTGTTGAGTATCGGGTTTCAAGGAGACGGATGGGCTATCATGCCGTCGCTCGGTCAGGCTTGCGAGGAGTCACATTTACGTAAGTGCTGGGAATATATGATACTCTCGCAGTTTTTACTTCTAGTTTTCCACGTTTTTTTATTTTTTTTATTTTTTATACGTGTACACGATTGTTTGCAGAATTGGAAGTAACACCGCACGTCGACAACGGCCTTGTGTTTTACTTCGGTCCCATGACGTACAGTCCTAAGCTCGGAATTCAAGATTTCATGTCTTTAGAAATTCAACAAGGCTATGCAATGTTGTACATGGATTACGGAACCGGAACTGTGAAACTGGAGCACAAACAAATCAAACTAACGGACGGCAAGAGTCATAAGATAGAAATTCTCTGGTCTAAATCTGTACGTATTTGTTATACATATATTTTGTTCGATTCACAGAAGCGGAATATATGTAATACCATCTCACATTGCGCGTTTGTTTTTCCAGTCAATAGAGATGAAAGTCGATAATTGCGTTATATCCGCTTGCCTGAGTCTCACCGCACCGCAAGGACCCAATGAAATTTTAAATGTAAACAGCCCGCTGCAAGTCGGCGGTACATTGACCAACTTGGCGCAAATGGCAGCAAATTTCGGATGGGATTATAAACCAACTAATAAAGGACTTGTTGGCTGTATACGCAACATGACGTTTAATGGAAATGTTAGTAACAATAAAAAAAAAAAAAAAAAAAAAAAAAAAAAAAAATTAAGTTACTTTGTTTCGTTACAGACGTACAACCTGGGAATGCCATCGCTGTCTAGAAACGCGAATCCTGGTTGCGATCACGGCATGGCAAAGGCCATTTCATTCGGCATCGATACGAACTTTATAGTAGCTATATTGGTGTGTGTGTTGATATTGCTGGTACTACTAGTAGCGGTAGTTGTGCATAGAAGGAAAACAGATGATTTATATAAAGATATGGACGATATCAGAGAAAACATTATTAATTACGAGGACGAAGGAGGCGGCGAAGTAGACACGGGATATGATTTAAATGTATTGAGAGCTATTTACGATGCGCCTATCGATTCCAAGATAAATTCCGTTGGCCTGCAAGAAAGCGGTAAAGATTGCTATTAATAATTTATATAAAAAGCGCTATTTATATAAAAGCAATTTATATAAAAAGCGCTAAAATACAAAAACTTATTGTTGTACAAGAAACTAAACAGAGATTTTATTTCAAGGACACGACGAAGTTCCCGACATTTGCGGTTTTCTAGATGGCAAGAAAGAGAGTTGCGATAAAGATCCTGATACAAATCCATTCGATGACGTGAGGCATTACGCTTATGAAGGAGAGGGTAATTCAGAAGGCGATTTGTCATCGTTAGCATCTTGTAAGCTTTTTTTCTCACAAATAGCAAGACATACACGATATATAATCATGTTTCGACTTCTCGATCAATCTCACTCGCGCTCTCTTTTTACTAGGTACCGATGATGGTGATCTCAAGTTCAATTATCTATCCAATTTTGGACCAAGATTCAGAAAGTTGGCGGACATGTATGGAGAAGAGAGTGACGAGGATAGCGACGGAGTCGGTGAACGAGAGAGCGAGAGTTGGTGTTGAGTTGTCTTAACAAAGCACTTTGTAGTAACAAAATTTTAATTCGAGTAAGACATCTGTTTACATAAGGTGCTATGTAAAATGTATAAATAACAAGTGGTAATGTAAATAGAGTCGTTATTCTGTTTGTTTTTACAGCGTACGTGACTTGCAGACTCGCCTCAGATCTGTGGTCATAACCACAAGGTTCGCATCTGTGTAAGATTCGTACGTTTCCTGTAGACTCGGGTTCCAGCAACAAGACAAAACAGGGGGCTTTATTGTACTTAAACAACATAAGCGGTCTTCACTTATTGACCGCTTGCGAGTTTTTGATGAGAGAAAACGAAGAACTCTAATACGGGATCCTATCGATACAATAATTATACTTGCGTGAATTATTAATAGACAGAATGAACTCTTTACAATTTATCCTAAGTGACTATGGACACTATCAAAACTTCATTTATTTCGCGAAAGTGTAACGTACACAACAAAAAAGGGAATTTTTATATTGTGTCGTTAATCCTAGCTCGTTTACGCTGTAACTTTTACCACTAAGAGTGATAAATGTGAGACAAGAGAGAGATAAATAGTGCGTTCAGTGTACGTTGCGCGAATTTTGAACATCACATTCGGATCATCGTGTCCTCGTTGTATGTACTTTAACGAGTTGTTGGACAATCGACAATTTTCATCGCGATCTCTGTTTTTTTGTATGTAATTATTTGTGAACATAGTTATATATATACATTAAGATAAACTTGAAACTTGATTATTGATAAGAAACAATGTTCCATGGATCAAAAGTAGAACAAATATTGCAAAACAGTTCATATAACGAGCTTAACACTTCGTCGACTATTTTGTTTGATAATATAAAGTCATAAGTAGTAAAAAGCGAGTTTACATATATATTTAGAAAAGAAGTACACAAAAGTATACAAAAGTTTAAGTTTCTGAAGTAAAAAGCTCCCAAAAAGTTACTAATGATGAATGTTCTCATAAATCAGTTGTAAAGTTACTTGAAGCTGTTCAAATGTTGTATATTAAACAATTTGTTTTTTAATCGGTCTTAGTGTAAATGTCTTTTTCGCGAAGTAAACAGATTTATAAACACATGCGTTGCACGTCAATAAAGTCGGCGAAGTATTGAGCATAGTTTTTACTTGTTTATTTAGAAAGCCAGAACGAGAGAAAAAAGGCTATTGTCTATTTTGTTAATGTCGTTTTTTTTTAACGTTGTGTAATAATGACAAAATGCTATGTGACTGACTTTAGAACCCGTCTAAGGAAACCTCAGTAATTTCGTAAAGTCGCGCGTATGACTGCCAAGATTCAAGAGACGGTCGCTCTTGGTCTGCGGCGTATCATCTTCAAACATTTTGACAGTAAAAAGATTACACAGTCTAGTAACACCGGTTTGCAAAAAAACGTTAAAAAAACATTGCATTTTGTAATCGACTGTTTATAATGAAGATATACTTTCTATCGATTGCGGTTCTGTCGTTTTGAGCTTGGCAATCATCAAGTTACGAGGTCTCCAGACTATTTTTTATACATATACATTATATAAATAAATAAATATATAGAGGGAGAAAGAGAAAGATTATATGTGAAAGAGAAAACGATAGCTAATAACAAGTGAGTAATAAGATAAAAAAAAGATGCCCATATAACTCTTCTTACGATGATGAGATAAAAGTCATCTTTTAAGAGTGTGAATAAGATAACGAAGAGGAAATATAGGATACTCTGTCGCTCTTCTACTTATAATTTATATAGTATTTTAATAATTATACATATTAGGTATGAATGGAGAAGAAAATATATGGATGTATGGGGTATGTGGTATATGCGCCACTGTATGCGTTAACAATGTCATGTGTGTCATCAGATGAATGCGTATGTACAAAAAAAAAAAAAAAAAAATATTGCATACGTATATTGTTATATATTCGACATATGTTCGAAAACCTACGTATATATGTACAACTATACATATGGATTCCCTTTATACGTGTATATTAACTTGCGCGAGAATCGAAAAGATAATTGTTCTCACATCGATCAAGTTTATCCGTAATATTGTTCTGCTAGTAGAAATTCTGTCGTTGATAAGAAGAAAAAGAAGAAGACTCGATAATTCCAGACATTTGCAACCCGATAACAGATAGAAGTCAAGAAAACAACCACGCATGGAGATCGAGTGCCATAGTGCGCCTCGGAAGACGTTAATCTTGTTCCGTGAATATATAACTGCCGATAAGATCGTATAAATATATATTATATCCGCGAACCGCAAATACTTTCGAGATGATAAAATTTATGAGATTTCGTCATTCGGAAAGTATTTGTTCGCGCTTCTCATTTTGACCAGCCACTATTTGATAATATACTTATCATTTCCGATGTGTCTTTGTGCGTTTGATAAGTACACGAGAAATCGCTGTTATTTTTAAGCTTTTTGTACGCAAAATATAAAAGATTCGACGATATGTATATCGCTGTGGTTACACGATAATATACCGAATGAAAACCACGCGGTCGTGATACATATCGCGAGATTTCCTTGCATATATAAAAATATATGTTTACGATAAGAAAAACGCAACTCGAGCGAACGCGTGTGATCTCAATAATAAGTGGAAAGCGAATTTTTTGGGGAACATTACTCCGTAAATGTCTGTACGAGCTACTTAGGCGCTTGCCATTGAACAACGATTAGAGGAAAAGATGAATAAAATATATAAATAAATCTATAATGTAATCACATTTTTAGAAACAAGTTTATATTCAAATTTGTACTTGTTGCATATTTCCGCGTTGAATTCACTTTCCCTTATTTTTTTCTCAAAGCAATATACTTGGCAAGCGGTGTAAGAGAAGATGTTACTACAATATAAAAGTTTGTATGACATAAAGTTGGCAAAGATCGATATGTAAAAACTAATCAATGTATTTATATAGGTTTTTTCAAAAACAGTGTACAGGCACTGATAATATTTCTTTAGATAATTTCTTTTTATTATTTTTATATTAGTGAGATTAGCTCATTTATATATACAGATATATTTTATAAGTTTTTGTAAAGAGGGAGATTTTTTATTTTTCCTTTATTCGACTGTTATCTCTCTATAATCCGAAGTTTTTTTTTCGTGAGTACGAAAGAATTTATGTAACGTAAATTCAGCAAAGAACATCAATCGCCAGATATAAATTAACAATGAATCTTCGAAGACTTTATTTTTGACAATCGCGATGAACAATTTCTATGGTTACGAAGGAGAGGTGATAAAACAAGATACGCCACATTGGTCACGTTTTGTGGCTAAAAATAAAATTTGACTAAAAGAATATCGGTATATCATGACTTCAATGTTTGACACGGCGTTATGGAGGGTTAACGATCTTTGAAAACTTGCCTACATCAATTAAAACTTTTCTAATTGTCACCTTTATATAACAGTGTAAAAAAAAAAATAACCGCAACATTTAATGATTGTTCAGTCTTCGTCCATTTTATCGACCCGTAATTTTTATTTGTTATTATTACGTTGGTCAGAAAGTCTTTTCGTATTTTTGTATCAAAATTTGTATTAAAATACGTAAAAACTTTCTGATCTCTCAATCTGGATTGTATATTCATGGGGACGAGCAATCATTACTTATATTTCATTTCCGTCGTGATAAATCGTATAAGATAACATAAAAGAGGTTTGTAAATGCTGTTGATAAATGTTTACTCAACACTGCCTTTAAGTGATAGGAAAAAATTCATGGATTCCTTGCGAATGCGATTTTAATAACTTCTAAAAATCTTAATCCTGATGCGCATACATACCACACCTCTCGCACTTTGAGAATTGTAAAAAGAAAAAAAAAGAACCATAAGAGCTAGATATGAATACATACACCTGGAACACGTAAAAATGCGCGCGCGTGTACACATACAAGGCTTGTACATTATTTAGAAAAATAAGAACTGTATTGCGAACCATTTAAATATGTGATAATTGACGGCAACGCATATGAGCGCACCATTATCCTTTTATCTTCGATTCACCCTTAGCTCGATAAAGTTTGTGTAATTTCCTTTTTGTAGCAATAAAATAAAAGTTCGACTATACACGTGTTATGTACTATATTCTTTAAGTTTGATCTATACTGTCACAAAAATTTAAATATATTGTATTGGAAAGAGAGATAAATATATCTCTGATTAGGATGGTGTGATCTTGCGAGGCTTCACGTCCTACTACGTTTCTTGTTGGCAAATTAGTCGGAAGCCTTTAAGTGTCACGGTCATGCGTCAATTTCATTTGACGCATACGTGTCACAAAATGACGCAATTAATACGAAAGTTTACTTTCCCAGACGAAATTGTCCGAAATGATATATGTAATCGCGTATACAAATGATAATTTTGAAAAAAAAAAAAAAAAAACAAAATGATAAAAAAATGATAATTATTAACGTTTTACTAATGATAATTTATGCAATTATCATTGTACAAATTGCAATGATAATTTTTCTTCTACAAATTGCATTGCAATATCAGCAAGCAATTTTAATCTATCTTAATGTACATTTTTTTCTCTTGCCCTTTTTTCCACTTCCTGTCAATTTATTACAAAGTTGTTTACGAAAAAACTGTTACATAATGACGATTTGAACATTTGTTTTTTCATTTACACAAGTGCTTTATCTTAAGTTGACAAGATGAATTTGTGTCACATGAGCAATAAAGAAAATGTAATAAAATGTAGAAAGTAATCAGTTAGATAGTCTAATTACATTTATTATTATATATGTTTGCAAGAAAGCAAATATTAGCGCGTGACTGACAGGATAACAAAAGCAAACCGTGAATCTAAATCGTAAATTTGATCTGTATAGATCTGATGTTAAGACTGTAATATTCCACGTGTTGATATCACTCGCGCGGCAGGTGTAAGTACATATAACTTTTATTTCCGATTAATCATCGGCGCAGTTTGCTAAATATAGAACTAATCAAATAAAAACAACTGGACCCTGTTGAGATAAAAAGACCGATATTTATTCTATTAGCAGTATCAAAGGATATGTTGATGTGGATAAATATATACTTATATCTATATATAATGTAAATATATTTCAAAGCATCATACACACACACATACACAAACACGTCACTTGTGGATTCGCAATCAACTTTCGTACTGAAATCAGAAGCGAAAGATGACTTCCGAAGCGTAAGATTCAACGCCGGCGCAGAGCTTTTATTATCCTTCTTTACGATAGTGATTGGAATCTATGTTGTAGGGTTGTCGCGATGTTGTAATGTGCGCGCGTTGAAATGTGGGGTCCGTATTGTATAAAACAGCAAACGCTTCTTAGATCATTCACAGACGAAGTCTTCTGCAACATCGCCAATATTGTGTTCGCGGAAATATAAGCTTTATACATTTCGCGGAAATATAAACTTTATACATTTATTTACACGAAAGTGTTCATCATGTGAGTCTCGGTTTTTGATTTTTGTAGAAAATCTGGTGTAACTATTTCTTTTGCTTTGTCAACTAGACGGTTAAATAGCTTAAACTTGAATCGTACACAAAATAGTGCGATGAACGGACAGTTTGCGTTTTATAGAATTAAATTATATTATTTTTCTTAAAGGTTTTGTAAGATGTCAATAAGATTCCTCGCTGTAGTGTTTCTTTTCTTACTTCTTCTTATGGATGGTAAAGCTCAAATAACTTTTTCTAAGGATTGGAATCAGGGAAAAAGAAGTCCAGATATGCGGATTAGATCAAGTAATATGGATTGTTCGCGAAGCTCGATGGAACAATTGTTAAAATTATACACATTTATTCAGGTATTAATTGTCAAGATGCAAAATAAATGTTAATGTGTAATTGTTTGCATATACTTGGCTAAAAAATAACACCTCGGTAAAAACAATTGATTTGATACTATCTATGATTTCTACTATTTACAGATCGAAGCGCAAAGGATTTTGAATTGTCAAAATTTAAACAAATGAAACGAGGAAGCTACGTTGTTCTAATCAAACGGACTCATACATGCTATTACTAAGCTGAAATAAACAAAAAATATAATATTTTAAACATGTACTGTAATTACAGCACCATATCTCTTTTCTTTTTAATAATATATAATAAATACATGACACAATAGTAAATATTTTTGTCTAGTCTCACTTAAAAAAGTTTTATGTTAATAAAAAGCACATATACATATCTCATACTCACCGTTATTTTTTTCCTTGCTTGTTGCATGCTTTGTATATATTATTTGTTGTAATGTAAATTAATAATAATAATAAGACAAATGATTAACATTGAAGATACCAAAAAAAAATCTTTACAGCAAAACATTTCCTGAAGATCACGTATACATACATATATTATATTCTCGCAAATATTTGACCAAATAAATAAATATTACTTGTAATTTGAATAAAAAAATATATTGATTTTAAGAAAAAGTGTAATTTATGAAAAATCCTTTTCCTCTTTGTCTATTAAAGATGAATGAAAACAGACATCAATATGCCCACACACAAACCACATAAAAACTGTCTCACTAAAAAAAAAATTACAAATATTCAAGATATAGTTTTCTCTCTATATGTTTTTCTAAAATATTGTTTTGGTAAAATATATCTATTAAGAGAGAAATTCTCAGTTACATTTGCAAATGTCATTTTCAACGTGGTAATTAAATACAGATTTTGCTTTCGTATGTATTCACATGGAAATAAATCGAAAAAGTGTTATTTATTGTGTGTGTGTGTGTGTGTGGTTTATCGATATCATGCATATGTTGGGTTCATTAACAATCGCAAATAGTATATACAATATATGTATGTATATATATATATATATATATATACCTATATATATGTATGCGTATATATGTATAAAATCCATTATATGCGCACAGTTACTTGAGCGACAAAGCTGTTTGGAATATCAAATGATTCCGATCTAGATCATCATTTCGCTTATGTTATGCGAATAATCAAAAGATTGACAATGAGATAGAATATATTTTGTGTATTTTTCGATAATTCACGTGCATATACACATAAACAGAATGTCATCAATAAAATCACTAATTTTATTGATACACTAATTTTATACACTAATTTTATTAATAAGGTAACAAATATTTTTACTTACAGAAAGATGAACTAGAATTCTATAAAATGAAGCGAATTATCTACATTCTGTTTGCATTCTTAGCTTTTTCCACTGGCGAATTTAGCTCGGAAACTTATCACAATCAAGAACTCAAAACTGGTAAGAACTTTAAAACGTTCTTGCGTAAAAATAATTACCTTTTTAAAGTAACAAAACGGACGAACCTAAGATATTTATCAAATTACACAACATTAATTTACGTACTATACTATGCGCGATAATAACAAGATCTTTATTTTATTGTGGACTTTATTTTTCACTTTACAGAGATAAATCGAAATCATGATATCGAATCAAGAAACGATATAACTCAAGACACGCGCAATTCTCCTTGGTTCGAATGTAAGGAACCAGGTTTTTACGCCGATGAATACGATTGTAGAAAATATTACATGTGCGTGAGAGTTGAAAACAAACATTCTAAATTTCGTCGATCTATTTATCAATGTGACGCCGATAAAGTTTTTTCGGATGTACATATGAACTGCACGTTACCTCAAGAAAGCAGGAGAGCGGAATGCGGTGGCTCTGTTTTCTCGGAACAGAAAGACATTTCAGGTACGATAGACTTGTCATACATACATATTCAATAAATGCACAAATTGACAAGCATGCCAATCATAGAATACTTGAAAACATTTAGAGAACACAACAAAACAGATTCTAACACAGAAGAATCACACACGTAACAGATACTCATTGAAAATCCGAAAGACAGCTTATCTTTTACACTGTAATTAGACTGCACAATCATGTAATATAATTACTTTTTCAGAGGATAGTAGAACTGAAAAAGAGAGCAATATCTCAGACACTTCCAGTCAGGAAAGCCGTGAAAAAAAGGACAATGAGTCAAACCACCAATACAACAGATATAACAAAACTACTAAAAATAAAAAAAGCACTAATTACAATAACAGAGAAAGAAATAATCGAAACAGATCTAGAAAAAATCATAACAAAAGAAATAAAAATCATAGTAGCAGCGAAGAAAGCAGAGAAAACGAAAACACCAAACACAAAGACAGAGAAAAACATCGAGATAAAAACGATAGCAAAGAAAACAAAAATAACAATAATTCTATTAGCAAAGATAATAAAGACATCAATAATTCCACACAAGAAATTAAAAAAAACTCTAAAGATAAAAATAAAAGTAAAGAAATCCAACGTAAACGCAAAAATAATAGTAGTAATAGCAGCAGTAATAGTAGCAGTAGCAGCAGCAGCAGCAGTAGTGAAGAAAGTAACGAAAAACACAAAGATAAAGAAAAACGTAAAAATAAAAGCAAAGAAATCCAACATAAACACAAAGACAAAAATAATAGTGGCAGTAGCAGCAGTAGCAGTGAAGAAAGCAACGAAAAAACACAAAGATAAAGGAAAACATAAAAATAAAAGCAAAGAAATCTAACATAAACATAAAAATAATAGTAGCAGTAGCAGCAGCAGTAGTGAAGAAAGCAACAAAAACGAAAAACACAAAGACAAAGAAAACCATAAAAATAAAAACAAAGAAAATAAAGACAAGAATAAAAACAAAACTAACAGTAGTAGTAGCAGTGAGGAAAGTAAAGAAAACCAAAAAGATAAAAAGAAAGACAAAGAAACACACCGAGATAAACACAAAAGCAAAGAAAATACAAATGAAAATAATAGCAACAGTGAAGAGAACGCAGACAAGAATACTTCCAAAGACAAAGGCAACCATAAAGACAAAAATAAAAGCAAAGAAAACACAAAACATAAACACAAAGATAAGAATTATAGTAGCAGTAGTAGCAGTGAAGAAAGTAAGGAAAACACAACTCCAAAAAAAAAAAGAAAAAAATAAAGATCACAAGGATAACGACAATAAACACAATAATAACAATAAATCTAATAACAGCAAAGAAAGCAATGAAATCACACAATCACCACCACATTCAGATAGCAACAAAACCACTAAAAGCGATATTGATAGCGGAGAAAACATTGATAATGGTGCAACAATACCTTCAACTGAAAATCAATCGAACGATACAGAAGAGAGTAAAAGCAAGGAAAGTAATGATGACGGTGAAGCAACACTAAAACCTCCTAAAGAATATCCAAATACTAACAAAGAGAGCAAAGAAAGCGAGGATAGTAGAGCAATACCAGATCTTTCAAATAAAAGTAAGGAAGACAAGAGAAGCAAGGAAAACAGTAAAGAAACTAGAGAAATCCCGGAATTCTCAACTGAGAAACAACCAAATAGCAAAAATGACAGTAAAAGCAAGGAGATCAGTGAAGATAGAGAAGCACCAGGAGAACCTCCGAAAGAGAAACAATCAGATAGCACAGAAGACAGTGAGGAAAATGGAGAAAGTCGTACTACAACGGTGAAATCGTCGACTGAGAAGCAGCCAAATAATAAAGACAGCAAGGAGAACGAAGAAGATAGTGAGACAACGCTAGAACCTCTAACAGAGAAACAGCCAAATAACAAAGAAGACAATAATAGCAAGAGCAAGGAGATCAGTAAAAATGATGATGAAACGTCAGAATCTGATAATCAATCAAATAGCAAAGAAAACAGTACAATTTGTACAAGCAAGGAGAACGGAGAAGATAGTGAAACGTTAGAATCTCTTTCAATGGAAAAACAATCAAATAGTGAATAGAGTAGAAGTAATGAAGATAGAGAAAACGATGAACAATGTAACTGCAAAGATAAGAAAAGTAAAAGTAGCAGTAGTAGTAATGAGAGTGTGGCGGATTGTGGAAGCATAATAGATAGTTCAAGCATAGAAGTTTCAAATAGTACAGAAGGAGTGGACGAATCTGTTTCTACGTGTACTGCCGAAGGTTTCTTACCTGATCCAAATGATTGTACCAAATTTTATAAATGCGTTAAAGTGGGACAAAAAAAGTTTGAAAAGATAGAATTTGTATGTCCTCATGGTACTGTATGGGAACAAGACAAGACAATGTGTAATTTTGAAAGTGCTGTTAAGAAATTATCATGCAAAAAGAAAGAAAATGTCACTGAAAGAGATGGAAAAATTGAAGATGATAAAAATTCTCTTAAATTTCCAACTGCTACTGAACTGCCAATTTTATCAACGACTCATTCTGAATTGTCTTGTCCTGTTGGAAAGTTAACTGGAGAGCAAATATTTCTTATTTGTCCTAGTGGTTTTCGACGTCATCCTAAATATTGCAATCTGTTCTATCAGTGTACTATGACAAGGAATATAAATGCTAAGATAGTCATATTGAAGTGTTCTGAAGATACAATATTTGACGATACAAAAATACAATGTGTGAAGGAAAAAAAGATGCACAAAGTTCTGGATGGATATACCAATTGTCAGAAGTTTAATGTATCAAATGGTGATAAGCACAATTCATTTGTAAATAAACATTACATATATTTTTAAGTAAATAATATATACTTTCAGAAATTATATCTATTTGCATACATTAAATTTATTGGCTTTTCACATTTTTGGTTATTTTCCCTATTATATATAAAAGTTGATCTATAAAAAGTCGTGATATATGTTTACACATTTACCACAAAATTTATAATATTGTTTGACACTTTATAACACTACTATATTGATTTTAAAGTAATATATAAAACTATTAAAAGATTTATATATTACTTTACAAAATATTAATTTAAAAAAAATTACAAATATTAATTTAAAAAAAATTACAAAAATATTAATTTAAAAAAACTTAATTTAATAAAAGTAATATATAAAACTATTAAAAGTTTTATATATATTACTTTAAAATCAATATAGTAGTGTTTTATATATT
>QVOB01005290.1:0-21292 GCA_014839585.1 Pseudomyrmex concolor
TTCGACAATAAAATATCCTCAAAATACATCTCTACTCAAAATAAAACCTGCTCATTCTCTTCAGCAACGTGTCTATCAATAATCCATCACGTGTGCCACATATATAATATTTGTTATTGATTCTCAGCACTTGTATCCGATTTAGCAGCGCGATTACGCATCTTCTCTTTCGTAGAGCGCTTCTTGCTCGTTTATCAACATTAAGCACCCTCTTCACCTCTCTCGCTCTTTTTCTCCGTCTATCGTATGCTCGTTCCCGTCGGACGAAAATAAGGCAGCGGCAAGCGAGCGAGCGCGCGCGCCGGTAGAAGACCGGTAGGATAATTACACTGATTGGCCATACGAGCCGGATGCAGTACGCGCGTACGCCTGTTAAAGCCCCGACGAAACGAGCGTTATCCGCGGCGCTATTGCTGGGACACCGGGTACGTATTATTGCCCCACGTTAACAACTCGTTACCGCTCGGCCAGGCCGCTCCATCGCGGCGAAATGAAATGTTGATATTCCTGCGGCCGATTGCGTGCGTACGCAACGTGTCTTTACGCTGATTCCCGATGATAAAGTTCGCGATTCGTTTCTGGGTCCGACGTTTTTTCTTTTGTTTTGCGCCGACCGGCGCGCGCTTCCGCGTTCGTCGGATGGGTCGAGGAAGTTTTCACCTCCGGCGGGAAAAAAATTTACATTAATTTTGCGCGTTGACGATACCTACGCGTAACCGTTAAGTCGATATTTCAGTTGTCCGATGCATCGAGTTCATCGGATGCATTAATTAGCCGCGTGATGGGAAAATTACAGGGTTCTCCGAAAATTCTTCGGACGTTCGAGAATATCCGTCACTTAACGGTTCGAATTTGATGTACCTGAGAGATCGGCGCGACATTAATTACGAGCGATATTGAAACACATATATGCGCGACAGAGCGTGTAACGATACGTAATTTTACTTTGTTCAATTAATTCAGTTATATTCTTGGATGTTACAATATTTTTTTATATTCGCTAAAATTTTGTAATAAAGTTTTGCATTGTTATAATTTAACACTTAGTCGAAATGTTAAATCAACAGTTTAGTTAGATATAAAAAGCGATAATGATGTTACTATGATTAATAAGTTGTTGTAAGCGTAACACGTGCTAATGTGAATTCACCGTGTGAATGAGACGACAATAAAAAGACGTCTTTAAAAAATTGTTACGTGCGTCATCGCACCTGTTAAATAATCCACGCCGCAAACAATACGTTACGATTTTCGCGCAAACAACAAAAGCAGCCGACAGAGCTTTTGTGTTCGAGGACTGACTATACACTGACTATATACCCTTAGGCGAATATGTAACAAATATAATAAATACATATATATAATAAATATGCAAATGTAATAAATGTGCAAGATAAAATAATAATCGATACGCAGCTTTGCCTTGTGAAAAAAAAAAAAAAAAAATATTCCAGGAAATAATCGAGCCGGCGGGCTCGTTGCGATATCTCGCGGCGTGTAATTTATTATCAATTCGTATCAGAGCGAAGGAACGTGAATTACCCATCGCAAGGCCTATCCTCCACTCTTCCCCAAACTCATCGCAAAGCAACGTGTAAATAATCAACAGATGTATTTTCTCCTCGAGCTACAACAATAAACTAAAAATAATAATCCTTTGCCTCCCGTCGGTCTGAGTAACAGTAATATTTACCGGAACAGCAATTCCGCGGCCTCTCGAGCGAATCCTGCCTCCTCGTGCTCTGCTACTTCGGCCGTCCACATGGAAGAAGGTACAAGAGGTTGCCAATGGAAATTCCTAGCGTGTCGGCGCGCGAAACTTCCGCAGCGGGGCTCTTCTTCCTCTTCTTGTGCCCGTGAAGACACTCGTCGAACCTCTTCTCTTCCCATTCGTCGCTTCCCTTATTCTTCTTCCCTACCTTTCTTCCTCTCACGCAATCATCCATCGTTTCTCTCCAACCCCTTGTTCACGAGCCTCCCTCTCTTTCTTTCTCTCTCTTTCTTTCGTCCGTCTCTTTCTCTCGGCGCAGAATGGGTAGCCTCGCCTCCGAAATTCTTCCGGTTGTATATACTCTTGGCTCGTGCTACGAAACGTGGGAATGTTCTCAGGCTCGGAGCCCGACCCCACCACGTGGTAACACGCGTTGCAACGAACCGTATATGGCGCGAGCAGCGATGGGATCGACATGATTGCGAGACGGTAGAGTGCACTTGAGCTCCCACCTCCAACGTAGAGCGAATATTCGTCGATTTCTGTATTATATCGAAAAACAAGACTATAATCGCTTTTTTATAAATTTGTCATCTATTTTTTTTTAAGTCGCTTTAATTTGGATTTTTCCCAGTAATTTTTGTTTTTAAAATGTTTTCAGAAAAAAGATTTCTTCTTCGCTCTTTTCCAGAGCGAAGAAGAAATCCTTTTATATCCATTTAATTACGCTAGCTGACCGTACACGAGCGCGGCGAGTTGCGTGTGTGTGCGAGGCGCGTACGTATACACAACACGAGAAACGCGCTCCTTCTTGGCTATAGCATTGTGTGCGCCGAGCTGTGAGTTCTCTTTTGTGAAGAAGAAGAGGCAACCAGCCGGTAATGTAACCTTAGCGCTGCCCCATCTCGCCGCGTTGTGCACATAATGCAGAGGCTATTGTACGCAGCACGGGCCACATTGTTGCCCGCATCTTGCTGGCGTCTTACGACGCCGACGGCGTTCCTGAGGGAAAGACGGCCGCTATTCTCTTCCCCTTTCCTTTCGTTAGGTCCTTCCTTCTCTCATCTCTTCTTCTTCGCGAGCTCGTTCCTCGTGCTGAATTACGCCGGCATCCTTGGAGTAGGTCGCGCGAGACCGGTAAAGCGGTAATACGCTAATGCTCTTTTTGTTATGTGGCTGATGATGATCGGTGACTTTTTAAACAGCCTCCTTGGTAAACAAAAGCAGGAGGGTATAAGAAAAGGTAGGTTTTCCGACCTAACCTTAAGTAAAACTCGTTATTGTTGTTTATCACGTGATAACCAAAGTCCTCGTTTTATTTCTCTTGTTTTCGCAGTATCAATTATCCCAAGTTTTTTTTTATTTTTCTTGGATAATTGTTTTACGTACGTAGAGAAAATAATGAGTGCACACCTGGTATGTATATGAGCAAATCGATCATTCTGATAATGACGATATATCTTTATTTTTCCAAACCCAACACAAGAATATTTTACTATATATCTCTTCGGCTTGATATACTTAAAGAATTGCTGGTGTTTGACGCCACCTGCACTCTTGACGTTATTATTAAAACTTTTCTTGCTCTCAATGAAATCTGGTATCTAACCTGATATACATGAGTATGTCAATTATTTCGATAATGACGATCTTTATTTTTCCTGAGCCTGACATAAGATTGAGATATCTTACTATATATCGGATTATATGATTTTTCACAAAAAAAGTTGTTAATAATACGTTAGCTGCAACCTTGACTTTATTATCTCTTCTTTTGCTCTCAGATTAATTATAAGATTTACCACATTTTATTAAAGCGCCGACATAATAAATAACAAAAGTAATCTTATTCGGGAAAAAGACTAAAAGTATTGCATGTTCTGTAATGCAGTCGAATTTCACGAACATCGATATCGTTTCTTTTTTTCTTCTCGTCTCTTCTATTTTTTTTTTTTTTTTTTTTTTTTTTAGTAATTTCGTGACTTTTTGTTTTAGATAATATCGCGATAATTTCGCGCAAGAAAAAACAAACAGAATAAATCGCACAAATTACACATCGTAATACATCGAGAGATATTTTTCGTCTTAGCCTTTCTTTCGGCAAAGATTATACGTCTCATTACTGCTTCAATTACACGCTCGCGTCTTATGTAAAATTAGCAACGTTCGCATACGTAAAAAGCAAATTTCCAGCTTGTACGAGTATCTTACAGGTTTATCCAATTATCCAGGCTCAACATTGTGTGTACATTGCACGAACACAATGATTCAATTAGCAAAATCGTTATTTCGTACGCGAAGTGTATATCGCGCGCGCTCCGTCTTTTCGATTATATCTTTCCAAGAATTTCACGCATTCATTAATGAGGAAATCAAAATCGCTTTCACTTGCTTCTATTGCAACAAATAATCCCGCTCCGAGCAATTTACCGCAAAACGATTACGCTATCTGACAAAACTGTTCTTCTGCAATTTTGTCGCACGCTTCTTATTTGCTCTTCGTGCACGCACGTCTTCGTACGCGACGTATAAGTGTAATCCCACCCACATTTTGCCAAGGAGGCGTTCACTGTTTATCTTCATCTTGCCTCCACTTCATCCCTCACTCGACAGCGTCACGAACTCTTCCGTGCCACCTGTATAGAGGTGTTTAAGCCGCGCGCTGTTATTCTAACATCAGTCGCCCGCGGCAAAACGTTCGTCTTCACTTTTCCGTCTTTTTGCCGAACTTCCCCCTTGCGCGTCTTCTTCACATGATCACGTCTCATCGAAACAGAGAGGAATCTTCCACGGATATCTTCCTCAGGACGCAATTTGAATAATTACACTACGCGCGCACACGATGAAGCAAAAATTCGCCGGACTATTAATCCGTGAGTATTACTACTGTGCGCGAGTCCTCCGAGAGAAGACTCGACTGTAATGCTCCTCTGGATGAAGTAATAGCAACGTGATTATACGAAACGTTGAGTTTCTTCGGACGAGAGAAAGTGCGAAGATAAACCTCCGCTCTGTTGGCAATTTGTCTCATCGAGATTGTCCTTTTCCGATTTGTATTTATTCGCGGAAATAATTGCGAAATAAAAGCGATATTTCTGATTACCTTCAATCACTCGCGAAAAAGGAAGTTGCGGCCGGGAGAAAGTTTTATTTAAAAGAAAGTTACTTAAAAGCTTAATCTTTTTATATAAAATATGAAGAGAAATATCTAGATAATATTTTGACGATAAGAGCGTGACAACCTCACAATAATTTCTCAATGCAAGCAAAGATAATTACTATGTCGGCGTATAATTTGTCACGGATCTCGACATGTGTTTCGTTGCACATGAGGTGCATGCATATATATATATTGTCTCGCTTTAAGTCCGGCTCGCGTCTCGCCGGTCGTGTATTTTTCGGAATCCACGGATAACATGTTCCTTCGTTCGTAATTAAAGCCGCGGAGTTTATATACGGAGAGCTCCTCCTGCTTCTTCGTTACTTTTCATACTTTCTTTCTTATCTTAAGCCGAGTGAGCTAATGTGGGATTAAGAGTTGCCTTTTGCGCGGCAGTAATAACTCCCATCGCTTTTTCGCATACCGCAATGTTGTAGCTACGTTCGTGACATGCACGCCTTACGTGCCAGCTGCGAAGAAAATTCTTTTTGCGCGCGACGTACGTGTGTCGATCTCCGAGAAAAAGACGGCGGAATGAAACGAGCCTTTAATTGCCGACGTTGTAATATTTTTGTGCCGACGTTAATGCGCAAATATTATGACCTTACAAAGGTTTCGTGCTTTTGGCAAGTTGTCGGAGATATACGCGTCGTGTCTAATTTTGCCATCTCGATTATGTTCTCGATTTTAATACTTTGGTTATTGTTTCAGGCGAGCATCTTTAAGCGAGACAGATGCTAACTTCAGAGTTCGATGAAATGTGAATGATTGAGAAAACAACAATAGAATTAATAAATAAAATCGCTCATTAAGCAAACAAATAAGTGAGATTTATCAGATGTTTATTTGCGCGACTGAATTCGACGCACTTTCCATTTTTTTTCTTTTTCGCACATACAATTTAGTAATTATCTCATATGTTGATCAAACTAATGTCTTCCATATGTTTACACGTACGTAATTATGTAGAAAAAATTTCAAAATTAATTTCAAATTAATTACATTTCCATTTACGTCTTCTATCGTGCATTCTCCAAGCGTAATTACGTAATGGAAATCACATCGTGTTCATTGCCGAGGCTGCGAACTGAACGAGCACTGTGTGTCGCGCGCGTAACACACGGCAACGATTTATGGAAGACCGATACGAAAGACCGGCAGGCTTACCGGTGGCGATTAATCGGGCTCGTGCGGATGAAACCGTGTGTGCCTGTGCGCGTCCGGACTTACGTAAGGCTCTTGGTGGCTGACAGGCTTTACCGCTCAATCTGGCGAGGTGAAAGTCGCCGAGGATGGTGCCGCGAGGAAATGAGTTTAACGACTTCGAAATCAGCCGCGCAGAGCAATCAGATCGGGATCGGGCGGCCGCGGCTGTCGCTTGTAAAACCGCCGGTTTCTGTGATTTATGTCGGCGGTTGCCGGCGCTGATGAGACGTCATCGTCGTTCTCGCGTCGAAAGTCTGGGAAATACGCGACGTTAGCCAACAGACATCCGGTGATTTAGTGTTTTTGAAAGACCGGTGCCAAATCACTTTTTCATAATCAATATCGATCTCAAGACATATGTAAAATGTCTAAAATTTAAAATATACTAAAATTGTACAAGCTACAAATTTTTACATTCTCCACTAAATTAATTTCATTTAGAAAACTCTCTTCTTCGAGAGAAATAACAGCACAATAAATACATAATTCATGTGCAAATTTATGTAAAGTCAAAATAACGATAAATTCAAATAATTTTATAAGTAGTTTTAACACAGATATAATTTCTTTATGGACACAATTGAGTTGAACGTTTCGAAATCTTTTTTAGGAAGAGGAAACTATTCTGGAAGAAAGTATAAATTAATGCGTGTAATTTAAAATTCTTAATGAGCTTCTCAATAAAGCTCACGAGAAACGCTTCGATGTTTCTGATAAATACCTTTTACCGGGAGCTGTGGTTGACCACTAGAAGTTTAATTACGAGATCCTCAAAAGTCTATCTTATTTAAAGCCTATCTTATTTAAAAATTCTGTCGAGAGACCGCGAGAAAGAAATAAAAGGTTACATCCTCGAGGAATGACTTCCTTTACAGATCTCTGGGTTTCGAATTCCGCTTAATCTTTACGTTCGGGGCCAGATCTCCTTCTTACATCAATCTTCTCTACTCTCGCATACGATTGACCTCACAAAAGAACCGCTTCGATATCGTGAGGCGACTTAATCCGAGCGTACTGTATATAATCAGCCATTAAGTAAAACGTATCTCTTTCAAACGTTAAGCGACATCGAGATTTGATACTGATATCGTTTTGTTACGTCATTTGTGTGTGTGTAGTCTACGAATGTAAAAATATTATAATTTACCTTAAAGAATTAAAAACAGTTTTGTACTATATTATCTATCTTCTCGGAAAATAATAATAACATCCCAAACATTCTGAATGATTAAAAAGAATTTGTTTACTCTGATTAAAAAAGATTAATTTCATTCGATGTAAGTGCGTGTTGAAATTAAGTGATCTGATATCTGACATCATTTTTTTGCTCGATCGTATCGTGTCATGTACATATTTCTAATATCTTATACGACTGTTACAATATTTCCCAAAATTAAATCTCTTTTGAATTAATAATGTTTCTTAATTTATATACATAAGTTGTTTCAAAAGAGCAAGAGAGAAAGATAGAAATAAATCGGTTATTTAATTGGTAATTTATTATGTTTTTAACGTATTGTATTTAATGACATCTTATTTATCGCTGAATTAACTTTCATCTCGAAAATATCTTAAATTTATCGTCAAAAAATACAAGAACGCGTCTGACGACTTGTTAATGGTAAACCAATCGGGATCTAGCATCAAACAACGTTTCAAGAAGTAATCGATCATTTATGCCTAATGTTCGTCCGATTTTCTTAAGGAACAATCAAATGAAAAAGCGAGACTAGCAATTTTAAAGTAGTGACTTCTGAAGTCGAAGCGATTACGCGATCTGAAAACCCGCTATTTGCTGTCGATCACTGTAAATGCAACGAAATCGTTTCTCGAGAATTAGGACTTCTGTCTGCGATGCTTCGTGATTACTATGAGGAATCCGTTAATCAAATATTCGTTCAGTTTCGACGCCGAGAGAAGAAACTCGGAGGCACTGAAATTTTAAGCGACTACGCAATCATCGCCTTCAACGTCGTTAAGATTCGCTCCGGTCGACAGACGAGAATTCATTTGATCGATCATTTATAATAGACTAGAGTTTCTCAATCACTGATGATGAATATTAAATACAGAAAGAATGAATATTAAATACAGAAATTCATCGCAAATAAAAAAACATATGTTTTACAATATTATTTTCTCTTCTCACAGAAGACACGGAAAAATAATTACTCGCATTCACACGCGACGACATGTGGCAATTCCGAGATAGTGAAACGGAACTTCCTGTAGCTTCAGGAATTTAATTAACCGACAAACGGAAAAAGAGACGGAAGGATCGATCGGGAGAATGAGATCGAACGATGGCGGAGGCGGCACGCGATAAATATCAAAGTGACCGCATGACCCGTTTTAGCAGGACTCAATTACCGAGACGCGTCAGGTGAGGATCGTGCCATCTGCTCGCTTCGACTCGTTTGTCGACGACGATTATAGTTCGCGCGATGTGCGCCAACGATATATGTGACTCACGTACTCGGAGGGGCCTCACCCGAGGGATGTACTGTTACTGGCGGATTCCCCGCGACGTGGCGAAAAGAGGAGGTCGCGCGACGGCAATTTTCGCGGTTCACATTTTTCTCATCGCTGCGTACCGTTACTTCTCGGTATAATCGTGTCCTCGTCCGTAGGTAGTCTCCGTTGCCGTGGGGTCCGGTTCCTCTCCGCGAAACCACCTGCCTCTCGGACACTCGAATCATTCCGATCACCACCTGAGAGGTCAGTCGAGCAACGGTGCTGGCGAATATAAACCCGTAACTTCCACTTTTAATCACGCGCGTCAATCGCGCGAACAACTTTTAGAACCGCGACAACGTCTTGAATTACGTTCCGAAGGTGAAAATCGCGATAGCATCGGTCGTAATATACGATTAGATGTTGTAACGTTTAATGTTATGTAAATTCATGGTTAGAAGTTTAAACATTTTAATGATTTATTTTATACGTATGAGATGTGTGCTTTGTTAAGATTGTTGTCGGTGTGCGAGTTTCATGGTCTGATAATAAAGACATTTATTTCGCGTTGTTTTAGATATTGTTTCTTGAATATTAAAGAAGAAACGTGAAAAAAAGCGATTAGATCAATTTAAGAAGCTGAGAATTTTATAACTGATAAAGTCATATATTATCTCAATGTGTGTTCTTGATAAGATATTTTTATTAAACATTCTTCCCTTGCATTCCTTTTCCAACACATGCACGTCTTCACATTAAATATCTTTGAAAAATATCGAGATCCGCGATTATCTTGGCGATAATTATCAAGATTTAGACAAAGGGGAGGATTCGGTGGTGTCGAAATATCTGGGATGATTCAGGAACAGAAATGTTCTTCTTCTTAACGAAGAAGCTGATGCTGCGTCGGTATAAGAGAGAAAGAAACGTGCCACTCTATAACGTGGAAACGTGAGACCCGCCTAGCGATATGAAACCACGACCGGGCATAACGTTAATTGGTGGTGCTCGTTAATTAGTCCGCTCATCGTTTGCGCGTTGACGAGGAGGATAACGCCGCCGCCGGTGTCTAGAAAAAGAAAGCGCGGCTCCAAATAAAACGTGGTGGCCTCTGTAAGAAAGTTAATTTTAGACGGCCACTTGAGAGAATGGCAGCTTGCGGCGAGTCATCTGCAGCCTCTCCGATACCTAATAAGCTTGCGCGAACAGGATCTTCTCTAACTCTATTAAATGTCTCGCGTAATTTGTTATACTCGCGGTTTTCTCGGCGCGCTTACGAAATATGCGAAGGGCGTATCCGAGATACACGCCCTCGGCTTTGATGCGATCCCGAATGTAATTCGATCACTCATACGGAAAATTTTTTCGAGAGAGAAAAATGCGTAAATATACGATAATTAAATGCCGTGAAGCGGACGGTTTTTTCTGCATAACAATAAATTAAAGATTCTTCTCACGTGTGATTGAAAATACATACAAAAGGTATCGTATAAATCGAAGGATAAGTGGAATTCACGCGAGCCTCTGCTATCCTTTTTTTAATCCCTCTTCCCCCGCTTTTCCCAGTTCGCTCCCTCGCATTAGCATTTAAAAATCCAATCTCACCCTCGCTCTTTTCAGATTGGAGCCCTAACTATCGCGCGTTCCTGGCTTAACTCTGGCTCATTTAACACCCTTCTCTTCACGACCGACCAGTAGGGACTGAGTGGGCAGCTCCTCTTTTCTGGATCGAAATTAGGATCGAAAATCATAGTCGTCCCTTCGACCGATCCACGGGGTTGCCCTCGTCCTCGTTCTGACGCACAGGTGGTGCCTCACCTCGTGGGAACGCGGCAAACAGAGTCTTCCCGTGTTACAAGGGACCCGTTTGTAGGCTCTCCCCCCAATCGTAGCGGACCCAAAAGCTTCGCAAGTGTGTCGCAGCCACCCAGGACAGGCTCGCAATTTTTTTGCGCCCCGAAAATCATCATTCCTAACAATTTACAAAACGTGACAAACTTTTTAAACACGTAACGATATTTGTAGCAAGATAAATTATAAAATAAATAATAAAATAAACGCGATATGATAAGTCAAATAATATTTTCTGATAATATTACAAATTCATGGATTTATATCACACGCGATTAAGGAACACAATGTACGTACATTAATTTTACATGCAAATATGCGTAGTAACCATCTAAAAGAAAATCCCTGTTCGCAAAGTTCTCTGATATTTACAGCACCTCAAATCCCCCTCTTAATCGAGCCGACACTGCGACTACTCCAAATCGGACCGTTCTGGCGGGTGTCGATAAATAGACGGCCCGCAGGCTCGTTTATCTCCAGTCGAGGCTATTCTCTTTCTTTTCCATGACGGCCCTCACGCACCATGCATGCACGCACAATGCATACGCGACACGAAAGGCACCGCGTGGAAGTGTGCTGCTCGTGTGCAGCTCGTGTGCTCGGCCTTACGTCGACATTCTGTCGCCCGAGTTGCCCCGCGGGGTTCGCTTCGCTCAATGGTTAGGTACCCGTAAAAAAGACCAGTTTCTTGTCGGATTTGTCGATCTCTTCTTATTTTTCTCGGTTAGCCACGTGTGAATCAATCGCTCGATAAATCGATCGCGGCTTTCTCAATACACGTGTAACAGCCCGACGACGTTTTCCTTAATTTGAGTCCCTGTGATAACCGTAATGAGATCTGGAAACGTGATGTAGTTCCATTATATTTTCTGCGACCTTCATGACGCATGTACGATCAATGCGCGTGTCGAATCAAACGCGCGTAACAATTTCCTCTCTCGTCGTTCATGCGGATAAATACGCCCACAGGCTCGGCCGCGCAATTTGCACGCTAGATATTGCGCTTCTCATTATCGCGCCCTATCGCATCCGAGACTGTAACTTCGAGAAGCGAACAGCTAACTGTCCTAACAATTATAACGGACAGTCTCGAGAAACACAATCGATTTAATTACGACTAAAATTAATAACTATTATTATTATCGTTAATTACACAGTTGATCGTATGAATATAATTCGTTCGGATGTAAAAAAAAGTCGCTAATGATATGTTTAATTTAGCCCGCTTTATGATAAATTGTGAATGTGGTGCACAGATGCTCTTTGGAAAGTTCATCATTATCGCGATCGATCCCGCTTGGAAAGAACACAACGCGACGAAATCCGGGTGCCCGTTTTTGCGACGCGTACTTTCGAAAAGTGTCGCAGGTTTGCAAGCGCAGCGACAACGTTGTCAAACCTGTGATCTAATTGACGGGACACTCGAAGAGCTGATTGGCGTTTATCGTCGCAACAGCTCGATGAATAAACGGATACGCTGCGGGTTCCACTTATTCGTTCGTAACTTCGTACTTTCGGTACCACTTTCCGTTAAGTGTGCCATTGGCGTGGCTCGTTGTTGTAAATTATTTCGAAATAAATTTATACGCAATTTGGGCCCAATCACATAACTTTTAAATAATGAACGTATCAAAGGCGATAGTACAAAGTAAGATTACTTGCGTTATAAATATAAATCTAAAAATATGAGAGATCATGTTCCAAAGTTTATCTTCGAAGAGAGAAAGAGAGAGAGAGTATAAATAAATGGCAAATTTGTTTCTATATATGTTCAGGAATATTTAATTATGAGAAATATAATTACGTTCACAACATGGAGTTTTATCTCAAAATCCTTTTCAATTATTTTCGATTTTAACGCACAATTTATAAGTTTTCAAAAGAGTGGAAAAACAAAATCGAAGAAAATACGTTTTGCGAAGGCTTCGATCTCGGGTCGTCTTTTACCGATTTTATCTGCGCTCGAAAATAGAACGGGCGACTAGCGCGCACTCGCGTGTTCTTCTCCGTATTATTTCCTTCTGTTGTGGCTTATCCAAAACGGCCTCTCCATTAAACGATGGACGCTCAGCCGGCGATATTCGCCGTCGTTTGTATGCGAATAATCGCGAATACGATTCGAGGTGCATCTCCGTTCCTGCCGCGCAGCCCATTATTGCCGCGTCGATGAAAGCAGGCGGATACGAAGATATGCGAGTCGATAAATTTCGTTCGCCGATTTGATGCCCCATCTTCTGCGTGGCGATGCGATATCGCACGCAATGAGACTTGTTCAGATAAGAACGTCTCTCTCGACCGACATAAGAGATTGCAACTTACGACGCGACGACGAGATTAAGTTTAAAGAATTTTGCGCGCGCGTGTGCGAACTCGCTTTCGCGCGTCAGCTTCTGATCAGAAGTCGCTCTCGATTTCAGATACGTTTACTTTGCCATATGCAAGAATTTCATATAGATCTTAAACAAATTTGAAACCAAAATTTTATTTCTATTTTGAAGAAATTTGATTTCTAAGTTCTAATATTTTATAACTTAATTAAAAATTAGTTAAAACATTGTGTTGTAGAATAATGTATCGTCTGTATATTATTTTTTTATAAAATTGTTGGCAAAATTATTTTATACTTGATTACGTAACTTATTTTTTTGAATCGATGGTTTAAGAATTCGAGGCACTCAAGAGTTAGCAACTTGATCGGAACGGATCAGAAAGGCGTAAAAGTCCAACCGAAAAGTCCGACGTCTAATCCGATCACAGCATCGGTGACGTCGACATTAAACTCGCAGGCACTCAAACCCGTTTCTCACCTCCCTTTTCATCCGATGCAGCCACCCTTCCGAGGATTAAGTGCCCCGATCAAAAGGATCCGAAACCCGCGTACATTGCACGCATCGTCGGAGATCCGGTTGGTCACGCACGCGGCCAGACGCTCTCTCTCCTAAGGCAAATTGACGACACACTTATTCATGTCGGACTCGGGAAAGAAGAAAAGAGACAAACATCGTTATTTTTGCGCGATGGAACACGTAGAACGTATAAGCCTTATAACTTTTATAAAATTCAATCATCGAAATGTCAGTCAGACTTTTCTGCATTTTATTCCATTGCTATGACTTCGAACTTCACAGCAAATATCTATCTCTTGTATAATTGCAAATGTTACATTCCGCGAAACAATAATTTTGCCACTTGTCAATACGAATTTCTCCAGGTACAGCTGTTCGATTGATTTTCTCTCTCTCTCTCTCTCTCTCTCTCTCTCTCTCTCTCTCTCTCTCTCTTTCTCTCTCTATCTAGTTATATAGAGAATGCATTTCATTTTTGGTCAAGACATGTTATTGATCTTCACCGCAAGAAAATTCTACGGGTGGCGGGATCCGACGAAGAGAATTCCACGCGTACGCGCACGCATCAGGCATCCGTTGTGTCACGCATCCTGTCCGCGACGCCGCTGGGTGGTTTCTCTTTGTCGTATCGTCGATGCAAGCCGCGACACGTCCTCCAACGGCCTCCAGAGAACACAACACATGCCTTCACACCGCGAGTTCCCATAATGCCTTGCCTACAAGCGAGCTCGTGCCTTTCCGCTTGCGTTCTCACCGCGCGCCGCCTCGCCACCGCGACTCGGGAATTCGCTCTTTCTTCTCCCCGTTCTTCTCGATCGTCGTTGTTGTTGTTGATCGCGTCTCGCATTCGCCACCTTCGACACGAGGGAGACGTGTCGCGCGTGTTAACTCGCCGCCGCCTGTCCGCGGTCGGCGTTATCGCGAATTTGCGGCGACCCGCGAGTTCCGAGTAAAGCGGTCGGTTCTCTTCTTTTTTTTTTTTCTTAACCCTTTCACGACGAGAACATCACGTGTCCGATTGAAGAAGAACGTGCGGCTATTGCGTCGCCGTAAGAGAGCGCGAGTTCCTTTGTATCGTTCTTTTGCACTCGTGCCTCGATTATGATCTTTTCCCCTCGCACGTTAGCCTGCTGTATTTTTTTACCACACGAATGACAATCAAAAGCGGAACTGTTTAGCATCCGCTACGTGACACTCGCCCAAAAAGTTGATGCAAACTCTACAGCAGCGACTTAATGTGTGATTTAGAATTTTATAGGAAGCGCTGTCTATCCTTAAAAAGAACAAATACGAGAGATTTCTAAAAGTCACTTTCATTTCGCGATTTGTCTCGGAGATCATGCGCTCCGGGCAAATAATCGTCGGCAGAAAGCGAGCAATGACGCGGAACTGCTCGAGGAGCGGAGGTCGAGCTCGCGTTTCTCATCTAAGTCCCGCAGAACCAACAAACACCTTTTTCTTGAGTTTCTTGCAAGAGGCGGAAAACGCGTTTATGCACGGTAGACGGTAAATTCCCACAGCACGACGCAGGAGAACGCGTCTTATCGAAATGTTTGGCTTTTCCATCTACACGACGGGGACAAAAAGTCACGCGGTTAATCGCGCGCGGTTCTCTCAGCACGCCCACGAAGACCCAAGGCAAGTCTTCTTCTCTTATTTCGTTGTCAGTTTTTTTTACGGACTTCGATGACGAGGGGATCGGCCGAAGACGGGAGCCAATCATCGGCATTTCTTCTGCTCTCTTTTCGCTTCGTCGAAGCGTGAACGCCGAGTCGAGAAGCGCTTCGATTCGGTACACCTCTAAAACGCTGCGATGGGCGTGCACGTCGTTTTAATAGGAAATCGCGGCAATTACACAGGCTAAAAAGCGTGACAAGTCGGTTCAACCTCTTCGTTCGCGAATTAGTAAGTACTATTTGGATTATTATGCTGTTTTTCGCTCCGTCATGACAACTGTGTATTTTGTACGCCAAGTGTGTTATGATTGATATACGAAACACACGTTAACAATTAAAGAATTGGTTTTTCTTTCGAATCAAGATTTTCCGTAAAACAGCTTTTGTGTTCTATTGGAAGTACGGCGCTATTCGAAAGAGGATCTCGAGTTTCACGATCGCGTTCAAAGAGAAAAACTTAAAAATTTTCGACATCCGTGTACTGAACGGAGACAATCAGCGAAACTTCGTTTACTGCACGATACGTTATTTTACAGTATAAAGAAGCATGAAGAAAGACTGAAATATACTTCCTGCATAAGAAATCGCGAATTTGCTTCGGTCGGTTTTGCGAGAATATTAACATTTTGCGTACATAGAACATCGCACTGACTTCCAACGTTCGAGTCTTAATGATCGTATGGTGTTTATCGATGATTCCGTGAAAATCGTCGAACGAACACGCATATGCATCAACGTACCTACGCGTATCGTGTCACTAATTGGAATTCCCGGCACGAAATACGTGAAATTCGTGAGAATAATTTCGTGAGCCAGAAGTCGAACTCGCAAGAGTGGGCGTTCACTCGCCGCTTGTAATATCGACCTCATTTCTACCGCGAGAGGCTCACTTCGCGAAAAAAAAGTCCGAAAATAATTTTTAAACGGAGGTTAATAAAAATTATATACTTTACGCAAATATGTTACATGATTAAACACACGTATGCGTTAAAGTGTGATATACAGGTATACTTGGGAACAGCGCACTCGGGGAAAAAGTGGTGCAGAAGGTCGTTGGAGGCCGTTGTTTTCAGGATGACGATCAACCACGTCACGTATCGAGCGACAGGCTATGCCGACTGCGTACGAGATGCCAATCACATCATATGCGAGTAGAAATTTCTATCAGTTGAACAGCGACTTCCTTGTCACAAGAATTTTTTGGCCGGAGTGTGATATCAAATCAAAAAGTTCAATTCGAACGCAATAACATAAATGTCTATTGGGATTGCGACGTAAAAAGTTGATCAATCGATATCGATTATTAACGATCAAAACTAACAATCTTTCTTTAGATTGTGTGTTCATTTCTTTCTCTAATTTTTTAATTAATAGCATAATAAAAACCGATTACAAACATAATGGTCGGCAGATCGAAAGTGGAGCCGGTTGAAACGCGAGCAACTGGATTGTGTAAATTAGAGCAAAACATTTAATCGACAGGCTTTTATTCGGAAAAAGCGCTGACGTTGCGTATCCTGTTGTCGTTCAAAGAAACAGACTCTTGTATAATTGCGTATTAATAAATTACCGAACGAGAAAAATAAACGAAGCAAAGAAACAAGAATAATATAGCAAATAACATTAAAAATGTATAAATATTTGCGCAACTATAAAAGACTCATTATTAGCGTAAGATCTAATCGTCTATGTGCATCCCTCCAACTTGTTACAAAGTCATAATGTTCAACAATTGCAAAGCGCGCGGCTGGAAATTGGCGGAAACGGTGCGCGTTATCCAGAAATCACGGCAAAGCGCGGCGGATCAGGTTAAAGGTCAGCACTCGGAAGAGCATCGTCGTAGCTGAACGAGCGGGTTGTCCCTCGCGCGTATGACGGCTGCACGCACGCGTGCGTGCGTGCACACGCTTCTCGTCTCGATGAGAATCGCTAGGAGAGACGAGGTGACGGCGGGGTGCGCGTGACGTCACGTCCGGCGCGAGGGCATCGAGTGTGGGAACCGGCGGCAGGTGCGTCCGAGAGTTAACCAGAGAGTGGAGTAGAGCTGCGGAGAATGAGGGACGAGAATCTCGAAAAAGAGAGAGAGAAAGCCAGAGCGAAAAAGAGAGAAGAAAATCCTCCAGAAGAGGGGAAAGAGGGGGAAGTGAATCGAGGGTGACGAGGGTCGCGCGGTGGGATGAGGCAAACCCTCTTCATCTCCTCCTCATCCTCGACCTCCTCCTCACGCTTGTCTCTCATATACAGTCCAGAAGAGGAGGAGAAAGAAGGGAGGACAAAAAGTAGAACCCGTACCGCATGCCGCCACGCTCTGCGCGCACGCCACGCACACGACGAGCGTGTGTGAGTCGCGTGTTACACGGGCTCGTGCTGTGTGCGTGCGCGTACGAACGAGCCCGCGAAGAGTGTGTCACGTGCAGCGAAGTGACGACGAAAGAGAGCGACGGTAGAATCTCGCGTGTAACTAGGTGGAGGGACTATTTTCTGAGGCGCGCCAATAAAATGGAGACAATTGTTTCGCGTGCGTATCTGGATCGACAGGTGTTGGCCTGGTTGTTTTACCACACCGCTAGAAAAACTTCGCACCTTTATTACTTGATATCGCGCTGTCATTCAGCCATGAGCGTGAATAATTGCTCGAGTAAGTCAGATTTACAACATTTTCAATTATTGTAGATAATTATGCCACTATTAATCAATATAAACGGATTAATTGAATTTGTTTTTTTTTTTACAAAGCGCGTGCATTTCGCTTCGTCGATGATAACCGTGACTATGATATGTCGCGTGAAAGCAGTCGCGTTGCGTGTATCCGCATGTTTTACGTGTAATGCATGTACATATTGACACACGCCCTATCTCTTGATAAATTTCATCACGCAGAGTACGTACACACACGCACATATATAGTAGTGTCATGATTATCGCATTCCCATGATTCCTGCGTGTAGATAGACGCGCATGTTTGCGTGTGTACACGCACATTTCCTTCCTGTGTCTCTCGAACTAGAAAGATTCATGAATTATGGGGTTACTTGACAGTGATCGCGTGACAAAGACGAGAAATTGAAACTGAAGACACTCAGTTTTGCGCGAGATATAAAAGAAACAAAATTTGCAAAAACATTCAAATTTTTTCTCAGAATCGTACGCTTTCATAAAATAATTTTATATGACCCTTTTTTTTTATAATAAATAAAATAGCTCTAAGTTCATTAAAAATCAAGTTTGCTTATCTCGATAATAAAAAACGATCGAAGCAAAGAAACGCGAATAAGCGCGAAGGCGGTAATTGAAGTGGAAACCACTTCGCTTTCGTAGAAACCCGCGAGCGGCGAGTCGCGTGTTCGCGATTTGTGGTATCGTCGAAGGTTGCGCTCCGCGCGAACGCCGCAATTTTCTCTCAGACGTTCCTGGAAGCTGTATCGCGCGCGAAAGTGCAGCAGCGCTGATACTTCATCTTGAATGAACCTCAAAGGCCGCAGCGCAGAGCGCGCATCGCCTCTATAATGATTTATGCGTAAATTAGGCGGAACGAGTGATTTATGGCGCCGCGAGTTTTTCTCGCGTGCGAAGATACTTGTTGCAGCTGCCCCAACAGCAGCGGAAACGCAATCATTCCGCAAATCCTCGCGTTTGCTCGATAATTCTTCAAGTTTCTTTTAAGTCCAGTCGGAGACATAATTAAAGGCCGCGCGTTTAATTTGTTCGAGACGAGACATATCGTCACGAGATTAAGCGCACGAATTTTCTTTAATTCGTTTTCTTCGTCGGACACACGTGCGTAATTTGACATTTCGCGTTCTCCGGAGGAGACAAGATTATTTGAGGAACAGCAAGACGCTTGTGTCGCACGAACCATCGCATGGCGTTGCGTGCGTTTGATGTTCGAAGACAACTTTGAATAAATATGAGAAAAATATTGTGACAAGTGCACGTCGTCTGATACTGTTCTTTTATCGCAGGTGTTGCTAGCAACTGCGTTTCAACCAATTTCAATATAACACACACACAGCTCGCGGTAATAATCCGACGCCGATTATGAGATTGCGTAACAACAGCTTTCAGCACTTACGCAGTGTCTCGACAATCGTGTAGCCTGCCGCAGTGAAAATAGTCACGCCAATGAGACTAAAATAAGCTTTTGTTTTCGCTAATGCGAAAATATTTGATGATTTCGAGCTACACGCGTGCAGTAGAAATACCACAATCTCCTCGCGCACACATTTATGCGAATAAACAATTGAAAATTGTCTCTACATGAGAGTTGTATTTTTCAATTAACCGTAACATTATTTGTATGCAACATCATCATAACAAAAAAAAAAAAACTTTGTTATGTAATACAATGCGATAATTTGGATTGTGATTTCGTTGTTCTAAAACATTTCTCACAAGTTCAAAACACAATTTGCGTGTGCAAACAAGTAGCTGAAGTAGACTTCCTCCATGAAAATGCATCGGATCGTTTGTGTGCAAAGTCGTTCGCGCGTTGTCACGTCGATCTTTTCGCGCGAATTTATTACTCTCGGGGACGCGCTGCTCTCACAGAATCGCAGCGCCGCAACGATGGATTCTAACAAACCGTTGAATCATGGCATCCCGTCTAATTACGCTCGGTAAGAAGAGCCACGGGAGCTGCAAGGGCGTGCGCGGATGTGCGTGATTCGGCGTAATCTCAACGTGAATCGATACCGAGCTCTCTCAGTGTAAAAAGTTAGAGGATTGCGCGCTCAGAGAGAGAGAGAGAGAGAGAGAGAGAGAAAGATGAACATCCGGATAAAACGATATAAGACCGCGGAATTTGTGGAAGCGCACCCATCACAATTTTTTAAATCACCGAATATCTGCTACACCACCACAACTATACTTTCTGTTTCGATTAAGATCTTGAAAATTATCATCTATTATCTCTGTAGCTACAACTCTGTAATTTGAAAATTGTAAAATAAATTGTATTACACAAATATGCTCTGCCGCAAAAATAAAGAAATATATTTTATGGATAAAAAAACATCGTATTCATATAAACGTTAAATATATGGGATATACGGAGTGATTACCATTATTATATTAATAAAAAAATTTCACGACTTCGAAAACGCGATAAGAACGGCCGGATTAAAAGCGCCGCTGAATCCGCGATTATATTGACGCGTCCGGCGCGGAAGTTCGCGGCTCATTTCCATAAAGTGCTTCTAAGACCCGGGATTCTTCTCGCCGCGAGCGCGACTTGAGAATGAAAAATATCGCGCCCGATGTGCTTCATTAACGATCGTAAAGGACCCCCGCAATGTGGCCCATGACGGCGCAACCACCGCGACCGGACTCTGTAATCACGGACTTATAATAATCTAGCATCTTCGCTCCCGCAACCCGACTGTAACGACCTGAAATTATAAGCGATATCAATTTCATACTTACAACGCGCCGGTCGTAAACGCCGACACACCTGTCCGAGTACCGGCGCACATCGCTCGTTCACTCAGAGAGCAGTCAGTGTAACGAGCGTGAAACTGCCGGCCTAGTACGAGGAGTTTTCCACGCGTGCTGTGTTATTTCCACGGATTACGCATATATCACTGCCAAACATCGCTCCCGCTCTCGATAATGCCATAAATATTCATGCGCGCGTAAAATACACCTCAGACTACAATCTTCGTGAGTAAAAGACTCATTTTCACGCAAATAACAAGAAACATTGCTGGTTTCAGAGAGAGAGAGAGAGAGAGAGATCTCATAAATTATAATTGCGGAGTTTAATATATTTTATTTTGAAGATTGTCATCTACTAGACTGGAGAAGAAAATTGATCAGATCGCCCGCGTCACAACCAACTTTTTCACTTTTTACTTATGAATTATGCATATAATTAATTGCGGAAAATGCACAAAAAGTGAAACAAGTGTGTCCTCCGCAAATTCAAATTCTTAAATTTGCATACGCGATACAATCATAGCACACGAAGAAAATTAGTGTCATCGTTGCTCCGATCATTGTTTTTTCTTAATTATTATTACTATTATACGCAACCTGACTAATAAATTACTTATACTAGTCTTGTGAACACAGAGTTTAAATTTTGTTCCGCCTTTCGACGATTTCTCGTCACCAGCTATTATTATAGCTTACTAAACGATCCGCTAGCGTTTCGACCCTAATAAATTCGATCGGATCCAGTCTATCCACTCTCGATCTACGTAATTTAACGTTCGTTAACCGTGAGAAAATCACGCTGACGCGGTTGAATCGGGAAGCTGACGCGCGGGACTATGTATATTGGAACCCGCGCGCGCGTTTCGGGACGATCGCGCGCGGATAAATTATTTATGCCTCTTCGTGGAAATACGCGGTCGCGCGCAAAACGCGATGCGCTTCCTATAGGATTTGC
>QVOB01005291.1:0-33242 GCA_014839585.1 Pseudomyrmex concolor
TCTCTCTCTCTCTCTCTCTCTCTCGATGGCCAGCGCTCGGAGAAATACATAAATTACGCGGATAGCGGTGGCGGCGGCGGGTTATGGCGACGTGACTGCAAGTTGGTTCGTATTAAAGTTATGAATATAAATCACGGCCGGCTCGTTCTCTCCGTTCTTTCCTTGTGCTCGACGGCCTCTCACCCTTGCACGGACTTTCACCGTTCACCACGACTAGCGCGATATCGTATATCGTCTTTCTCTCATTCTTCAACCCTTTTGTCCGTCCTTTGCTCGCCAACGTGAGAAGAATCGTTCTCACCTTCTCGTTCTACCTGTCCGCGCACGCTCCCTCTTTTCAGACTTCTCGCGCGCTTACCCTCGAACCCCCGAGTCAAGGTGCAACAGCTCGCGATGTCAAAGTGCCGACCCATTATTCACCTCCCGTCAGAGTTCATGTCTTCCAGGCACGCACCCCGCCATCGTAACACCCTTTTCTTACTCCCTTACCACTCTCCTTCTCTCTCACTCTCGTTCTCTCTTCACTACTCGAAGCTATACAGCCGAACTTGCGAACACTTCGATGCTGATCCTGGATATGGCAACCGCTCTTGTTGGGTTATTCGCGCGTGAAAAATAGCCGGTGTGCTACGTAAAAACACTCAAATCCGGACGCCGGGCGCGCGGCTTAAACTCCCGCAAAGCGTGTGCCTTATATACCGGTTTGGTAATAAAGAGACTGATATATATTGCGACATAAAAAATAATTTATCGCAATTTTTATTTGTGTCTTTGAATAATGGTAAATGATAAAAAAAAAAACTGATGCGCGTTACACTGCGCAAATAAATTGTGAAAATGCATTTTTCTATCTCGAAAACAGTTTACTTTTTTTTTTTAGAACTGTGTTAAGTTCTCGAGATCTCCGATATGCCCGTGTGTGCGTGTGTAATGAAAAGTTGGAAATTCCCTCCTCCGTGAAATAAGCTGAGGGTGCGAAATATCACGTGACGACTCTCCGCATTCCGCCGAGACAAAATAATTTCTCGCTGTTACGTTTCGGTACTATAAGTTCTCGCGCTTGGGAGTCATATACGTACACGTCAGGGTGAAAAACTGGAATACTTCTTGCTCTAAAGTTCCTTCAGAAACGAAGATTAACGCCCCCTCTCTCGGCTACAGATTCGCCGTGTTTGCTGTTACTGAGTGTCACGAACGCGCCCGGAAAAGTCCCCGGGAAATATGAAGACAACTGCTCGCTCGACAAGTTACTCGGACAGGTTTTTTTTTTTTTTTTTTGTTTTATTCCGAGAGAATCGCACGTGAAACTCGCGCGGATAAAGTTACGCATCATCTACCTATCGTGTAATGCGATTATATTTGTCGAAAAACAACGATACGGGTTTTACGGCTCGGTTCGTCGATATCGATACCTCGAATCGAAAATAACGATTGCTCTTCTGTGTAATAACGACATAAAACGTGAGAGAAAGAGAGAGAGAATGAAAGACAAATCATACGAATATATATCAAATTTTATTACATTTATTACCGTTATTCCTTTTATATCAGTTTTATTGCATTATACGTCGTAAAACGAAAATTGACCGGTGATTTACGCTTCTTTGTGCCGGGAAGTTTCTCCTTCCTTGGAATTCCGTCGGTGAGACGCAGATCGTCGAGTGTAGCTTCGACGGAAAACACATATCTATTGCTAAATCTCGAGAGGTATCGTCTTCGTCAAGTATTCACGAGCACTTCCCTCCGCGCGTCGCTTCTCAAACAAAATATCAAGCGGAATCATCACGAATAACGGCGGAAAGAGTCGTCGGGGTCTGATCCTCCGAGTAATGCCTGAATTCGAGGCGCAAAGTCGAAGTTCATAGCGCGAAAGGAGAATGCGGCGTGTACACTACCGAGAGAAAGAGAGAGAGACGGGGAAGAGAAGGAGCCCGAGGGAGGATCGGCTCGATCACGCACGGATGCGCCTCTTGATCCGATACATCGACGCCACCGAATCCGAAACGTATCGACGGGACGATGTCATACATATCCGATGACGAAAGCCGCGGGGCGCTTTGCCGCGCTGTCAGAGATTTCCAACGACCCTAACCGCGACACATCCCTAAAACTCGCCCGGAAACCTTCGTCCGGTCCTTTTTGTCGAGCTGAAAAACGGCGTGCTTCGTGAAAAATTGATCAACGCTTCGGGAAAAACAAACTCCCTGGCCGCCATTTTATCAGAGAACTGTTTTTTTTTGCGTTATTTGCGCTCGCGACGACACGTCAAATTGAGTTTGTTTTATTTAAATAGTTGATAAAGAAGAGACGACAGTAAAAATATTTCAACTTGTTGAAATATATAAAAAATCCCACATTCTTCTAACGCTTAGCTATTCCAACGTCAATCATTTCAAAATGGTGGTTTTGAATAATTCTCCGAAACGTCGTAAAATTCTTCACCTCGTCTGTAATATCTTTTTTTCTCTCTTTCTCTCTCCTCTCTCTTTCCTTCTTACATTTAGAAAAAAAGATATTTTCTCCCTCGCGATGTCGATAGTCAGTCGGTTGGAAGTTAAGGCACGTTCGCGCTTGTTCGAATTCGAAATCGAATCCTCCATCTACGACAATTTTACGAGTCGCGAACAACCACCTCACACGTGGGCCGCACGCGATTCGTGGCTGCGCGCGGTGAGATTTCGCCCGATGATCCCCCTTCAGCGAGAAGTGTTTTCGGATGTGGCGAGAGCTGTATCCGCTCTGTACACGCGAGCGTGTATGTACGCGTGTACGAATCGTCTACGTGAGGGTGAGCTGTTTACGAGACGAACGATGGTGATGGTGCGGTAACGGACTGAAATATGACGGCACGGAGGCTTTCATTGCTATTGCCGTGTGCGCCGGTGCGGCGTGTTGTTATGCCTGCTGTTGTTGGTAACGTCAACGTGGCTGGATTTCGCGAAAAAGGCACTCCCTCCCTCTCTCTTTCTATCTATCTATCTATCTCTCTTTGACTGTTGAACCATTTCATTCCCGAATAAAAATATTGCGTGCATCTCTATCTTTTATTTCATTCTCGCGACTCAGAGAACAAAAGAAAAAATTAAAGCTGCAAATTTTAAACAAACGATTTTTGTAATTGTATTCACTGCGGTTCTCTTCGATATGCACGAACGCAAAACAAAGACCGGGATATTTTTTAATATATAATTTTTTTCGCGTTATTTCCGCGAGAGTTCAAAGGATCGGTTCCATCCGCGGCGCTGTACGAACAAAGGGCGCGCGTTCCATTAAAAACTGATATCGGAAGTGGCGAAAGCGTTCGAGTGAGCGAAAAGTACGCATGGCTCATCGGGAGAGGAGAGGAGAGATGAGAGAGAAAAAAGAGAAAAAAAAGAAAGAGTTATTTTCACCACGCGCGCGCGCAGAGAATATTTAACTTTTCGTGTGCGTCGGATCCCTGCGAAATTGTATCAGGGCTTACAGCTTTCGCGGAGTCGTTCGCATTAAAAATGAACGCGGTCGGTGAATAAGAATAAAACATAGCGAACGTCTACACACACTCACGACGGAACGTCCGGCGCATATGTTACGAGTCCGATCGCGCGCGCAAGTATTTCCAAGTGAGCGAACGACTTTCGAGTCCGCGAGAGACCGCATGAAAGGATAATCGCTCGCGCAGTAGATTAAAAGATCGCGATGTTTTCTCCGTTCGCATCTCTTTATCTCGACCGGGTCAGCAAACTTTACTACACCGGCGCGCATCGCATACGTAATATTTAAAACTTCGATTTCGATATCGCCGCAATCTGTTCGTTGCACGCGCGCACGCGCATGTGTGTGTGTGCGCGCGCGCGTGCATATTGGTTGTGCAGTTTTCGCGAAATATGCACGTGCGCGAGTGAATCGGTCGACCACGTGTACTCTCCGCGATATACACACAGCAACGTGCGCGAGCTTACGTGTACATACACGCACGCGTCTCGCATGTACGAACATCGCTCGGGTGGATGCTCGCGTAACATGACTGGTGCTGACGTTTATACGCACGGGAACGTGCGTGCGGGCTGCCACCGGATTATAGTGTGTGCGGCAGATGTGTGGTAGATACACACTCGACCGTGTGTACGTACGCACACGAGGTCCGCATTGTTGGTAGATACATGACGCGGGACACATATATATACATATATATATAACGACGAGAGAGAGAGAATGCGCGCGATTTCGGACACGCGGCCATTTATTAAACATACCTTCATTACGCGATCTGTACATATTTTAACGCATTTCGCACGTGCGGATCACGCCCAGTTAAAGCAAGCTAATGGCGATGGCGTCGTTAATTATTCACGAAAAAAGCAACGGAGTCGGCCTAATCTCACTTCCTCGGCACGCGCACTTAGCATCGCCGTCGCCGTCGTCGTCTTGGTCTTGCCGAATGTGCTAAAAAATGCAACATCTCGGCTAATCGGATTAAAAGCCGCCGCGGCGGCTCTCCACCCGCTTAGATTTTCAAAATTGAGCAGCTTCGCCGCTAAAGTTTATAAGACATTCCGTAATAATCGCTCAGTCCTGGAAAAATCTAGTTTAACGCTCTATTTTTAATGCTAAGCAAATATTATTTTTCGCGACGATATAATACTTCCCTTTCTCGCATATTAAAAGAATAAAACTTAAGATGTGAAGTAAAATATGTGTAAGATAAAAACTTCAAAATTTATATTTTGCACAGAAAAGTGAAAGTTTTTTTTATCAAATTCAAGTCAAGTTTTTCCGTTGAATTCAAGTCAGATGTAAAACAAATGTGGAATATACAAGCGCTATAACGTACAGAAGAGATTTTCAACTGTATTTTTTGAAAAAGCGGCGAATTGAATTATATATGAAAATTTTTTAACAATTATTTTTGAATAAAAACCATTTTATTTCCACGTCTTTCTTTCTTTCTCTCTTTTTCTTTTTATCATGCAATAAAAACTTTTAATAACCATTTTATACATTACTACGCGTTTATGGGAACATAGTGTTTTTGTGCGCTGCACATATGTATGAATCAGAAGTACGTGTCAATAATTAATTGGGAAATAGCTATTAGGCAGAAAAAGTTGGCGAAGTAAGCTTTTATTTTAATCAATGCTCCATTACGTTGTTTTTTTTGTTGTATTAAAACTATTCGATAAACACAAACCGTTTTCTAATTCGCAAACAAACTCGACGAATTTACAAACAAGCAGTTTTATGAAAAAAGCAATTTTTATGAGAGAAAAATTGAAGACCTGATGAAATAATTTTTATAAATGTGTGCTATATACATCTGTGAGTATCGCGACAAGAGCCGAAGATCGAGCTGAAACGTGTCCGCGCGACGCTCTATACTCGCGACGCTACTACTCGGAAAAACGCCATTAATCATACCGGCCATCTCTCGGTCTCCGTGGCAAAATGCACTTGCAGCGCGCGGTTTTAATCGTTTTCACGCGATAGTGCGGATAGACGCTTTTCCTTTGATGCAGGTCGTTTTCGCTCGCGGATACACGTCGCTACATCTGCTCGTGACGCGTTTCAGTTTCGATCACCGACCTGCGCGCCGGAGTCCACCACGCCGAGGCCCGGCTTTGCGAATCCAATGTATGGATTGCGCGCCGTCGTCGTGTTGTCGTCGTCGTCATCGCACACAACGCAGACAAACGATCGGCCGCACACACGAACGCGCGCGGAGGGAGAAGGATGGGAGGTCATAAGCTACACCGAAATGCAAGCGGCTGTCGTTGTACGAAGGTTCGATAATACAGTAGCATAATGCCCGGCAATATAGCATAAAGGGGTTGACACGTTGACGCTGTCACGTGCCACCGGCGTCCCAGGGGCTATTGACTACGTGACGTAGTAGAGCTCCTGACTTTATAAAGGGAGTCTCTCTCTCTCTCTCTTTCTCTTTCGCTCTCTTTCGCACCCATCCACACACACACACCCACACATACTCTCTTTTTCTCTTACACGCCGCGCACTCGTTAAACACCGATATCGCAACTCCGGGGATACCCAAACGCACCACTCTTTTTCTATCGCGGCTTCCGCGCGCGGATTTAGTCGCAATTTTCCGTTAAAGCGGCCGGTCCCGTATCTCACCGCGCCAAAGCTGTAATAACCTCGTTCTTCCCGTCGTGGAGGAAACGTTTTAAACAGCGTTCTTTGTTTTTTCTTGTCAAAGGATACATATTGACGCGAATAAATTTGGCGAAAAATAATTTCTCTCGCGGATAAATTTCCGGCGGGCGTTAATTAAATTCCGATCGGCATCTAATCGTAATCACATCTAATGAGAAACTCTGCCAAACGTGTGAATCATTAATTAGCTTGTCAGTCATATCTCTCACGCCGGCTGACAGACATTAATTTCGGAACACACAGAATATGTGACAGCGGTTTTCGCTGCACCGCCCGCGGCGTTCAGACATCGATTATTATAACGTTCGGCGCAAAAAACACGATTGACCTTTTTATCAAACGCGAGGATATACAGGAGAATCTCTTCCGTCACATATGGAGAGAATGAAAAGTTTTAATTACCGGGAGAGAGAGAGAGAGAGATGTGCGACGCGCGTGCGCGCGCGTTTCAGAGACGAGACGCGGAGAAAACGCGGTTAGTTATGTACATCGCGCGATTGATGGGCGACCCAGATTCTGGAATGATGCGGGTGTCTGGCTGCCGCGAGCCTTCCCGTCGCTGATGAAAGGGATGGACGGGTGGGAGGGTGACAGAAGTGCATCGTAGAATGATCAGATTGCGTAGCGTCACGTACTATTGGCCGCATACCGAGCTCCCTCGCTCGCATCTCTGGTTTCCCCTTCTAATCAAGCTCGCGGTTACAAATTAATTTATCTCGACTAATACGCGCGCGTGCTCTCGTCTCACGGATAACGCGAATCGACAAATGTCTCGGCTGAAATTTAACGATATCGCGGCGAAGAGACTATACTCGCGGAGCGCGCGCGTCACGAACGAATTAATTTGTCGTAACGATGGATATCGGAGGATCTGATAGCGCGAGCGCGAAGTTTAATCTCGATGGCATGTATGAGTGCTTATATACTCTTTCCGTCCGTGTATCGCGAGCTTAACCGCGTTCTGACCTTTCTTCTTTTTAATCGGGATTATTAAACAATCCAGGTTAGTTCGCGTTGCATTTTTATTTTTAATTTTCGGTTTTATAGACGCGCGCGCGAGTTGCCCTTGACAGCGCGTTGTTGCCGCGCGTATGTACGCGAAGACGCGGAATGAATTATGAGCGATAATGAGCATTTGTTGCGGCCTGATGAATTACGAGCTCCAATGAATATACATGACGCTAATGATGAGGAAATTTACGCGAGATATACTATATATATATACACACGCTGTAATCGAGTGATCCCGAATGCGGTTGCGATATTCCGGTGAATAGCGTAATTAAATCACTGTAGGGATGTCTTTTTGTTATCTAGCTCGTTTTTTGTGAGCGACATTGTATTATTTAAATGTATTGTGCTTAACAGAAGATACACAAGATCTCGATGAGACTTGGCCACGGCTAATAAAGAATTAAATAATAAAGCTGCGAACAGAGAAATAAGTTTTATATAAAATATAAAACTCGCTCGTAATTGTTACCTGCATTCTTTGTCGCTCGCATGTCTGAATGCGAGCGACAAAGAATGCAGCTAACAATTACGGTTTAATATATAATTCGGCGATTATCAAAGACAAAACTCGCCACTTTTTATATAAAACTTGTCATCAAGTAAACAGCAAGACATCATTAGTACAATTAAAAAAAGATGCTAGAAGTTTTGCAAAAGTGTTTTACCAATTTAATTAAAATAAAACGCGTCAGACTTACGGTCTTTATTTTTAAGATGCCACAAAACCTAGAATTGAATATTGAAAAAATATTTTATTGCAATAATTAATATTTATCCAATAATTAATATTTCTCGACAATTATCAAATATTATTCTTACAATTGTAAACAAAAACGAGCAGAAGTCAGTTTTTAATATGTAAAATCAAATAATTGAACAATATATGCCGCGCCTTGTTTAAATAAAATGGGATTTATAAAGATAATAGTGGAATAATCACGGAATCTCCAAGGATTAATTTCATGAAGATTCGTGTAATGCGTTTGCAAACGTGTTTGTGTTGATTAATGCTCGTGTTAACGTATCTGAGTTTTCTTTGAACGCCGGTGTGTACTAACACAAAGTGCAAAATCTCCAGCGGATATTCACTTGAGAAAATTAAATCCCATTCTTATCTGGTAAGATAAATTTTAAATGCCATTGTAATGATTTCTCCATTAATTGTGTGGAAATAACGAAAGGCTATTCGTAACTTCGATTTTTATGTCATTTAAATTCGGAAATCGATTCACTTTAGAGATAAAATGTGTTTCAAGCTAGAAAGAGAAAGAGAGATAGATCCAACGCGGAATATCTGAAATTATAATGGTATCTGTAATTTCCCTTGATTTTATTTCCGAGAACCGTAGATTCATAAAGTACATAGACCATTTGTTTTAAAATAAGCTATAATAATTATACACATATATATATATATACGTACATACATATACACACACATATATATATATATATATATATATATATATGTGTATATATATATATAGATATAATAAAGTTGCATTAATTAATGTCATCGTCGTGTCATTACATCGAAATTGGGACAGTGCAATTGGCGCTCATATTTAAATTTAAATTTCGCTACTCCAATCGATTCGACGGAATATGGAAATGCAAATTTGTAACGCGTTTATCGGATCGAGAGTAAATCTCGCGAGTCCTCGAGTCATCGCGAATGCCCGATGAATTTCAATTATTTCGTTTATCCCGCGAATGTTCATTGCGATTATTGTTAGCCGACTTTCAATCCCCGCGGACCGTCGTCGTCGCGTCTGCATAACCGCGCGCCTGCGTTTGTTTTTTTTTTTTTTTGTCGCCCACCTTTTTTTCGTGTCTGTGATTCCTCGGGGGGGAATTTGAATCACGTGCGGAAATAGATAGACGTGGAAAAGTGCCGCTCGTTTCGTCGGCGCGACGGCGATGTCATTGGCGGCTTATAAGCTGTAAAATTCTCCAACTATAACACGTGGCCATGCATTCGATTTTGTTTCTAACACGCCCGCCCCGATTTATCGTGAAATATTATCGTCTGCGGACCTTTATTATTAGCGGCCACTGCGACCGATTCACGGTGTAAATCACAAGCTACGAACGAAACCGGCATTTATTTCCTTTGACATTTTATTTCGCCGATATCGCAAATACAGAATATTTTTCACCGCTACGTTCATTCGTCGTTTTCCCGTGCTCATTATTGGTTTAAATAACGATACATGTATCTGAATATTGTTGCGTGTGTAACACGATTACGCTCGACGGATTATTATTTCAAAATTGACATCATAAGCGATATATATGACTGATTTATACACGGACAATGAATGCAAAATAATAAAATACAATCACATGTCGGAAATGAAATGTTATTCCACGTGTGCAATGGATTTTAGCTTTAAGTATCATCGAGAGAACTCTCTAACGGATTCCACTATAGCACTCTTCTCTTGACTGTCTATGTACGAATTTGCAGTCGGCGTGGACTCGTACAAACAGTTAAGAGAAGAGCACTTTACACGTAGCGTTTTGTGGTTTCATTTTAAGTGTTTTATTTTAGATAGTGATCAGTTTTTCGAATTTATATTCCTTCCGCGATAAATGGAAACTTAATTGTACCGGACGATTTTGAAAGACTTTTATGCGCGTTTCGCACCGCCGCGCGCTCAGCGAAATCGATGCAATGCGAGCGACGCGTGTAACGGCACTTTTTTCGATCGCTAAGTTCGATATCGTGAAATATTACCGTCTGTGGACATTGATTAGCGACCAAAGCCATACGTGCGGATGGCTGCAAGCCACAGCTGCGATTGGCGCCGCGGAAACTGCACCGGTGCACCGCGCGGCGTGTTGTATGTGCGCACACACTCATACGCGCGCGCGTGTTTATGTGTGCACGTGCGTAAGTGCGATACTTAGAGGACGGGTGCATCCATTACTGGAAGAGCGCGCGTCCTGTGCTCGATTCTGGTTTATCGGGAATTTCTAAAGGCGCCCGGCAGCGTTTGTGCAAACGCGCGCGGCTTGCATTTCGCGCGCTACTACGACAAACACGCGCGGGAGAGAGAGATATCCGCGTCTTTCTGTATGATCGTGTGTATAGTATCCGGGAGAGAGCGATGACGATGCGCGGAAAGTGGCGCAATTACGAAGATCGATTCGAACGTACCCTCCGATTTATTTTACCTCCTCGTCGGTGATTATGTATCGCGATAAAACCAGTTTTCGCAATATCTCGGTGAAATTACGCGGTTAATGGCGTGACATAATTTATGCAGCACGTGGCAATAATGCGGTGCCTATTCAAATTAATTTCGAATTTACATTATCCTGCAAATATTATAGATAGATAGAATATTGATTCCGCATAAATAAACAGAGTCCAGTTGCTTTCTTTTTTATGTAACTAATGTTAAGTACTCGCATGCGACTTGATTTCCCTCTCTAGCTCGTTTGAACGGAGATTATTCCATTATTTTAAGGACTTATCTTTACAAGAGGAAGACACACACACACACACACATATATATATACAAAGAGAGAGAGAGAGAGAGAGAGAGAGTTCTACGATTAAATCAATAGGAAGAGGAACCGCGTGGCTCCACGTAAATGTATCCATCTCCGTTTTATGCATGTGGCGAGTGAGAGGCAAGAACTTGTGCGCAAAAAAATCTTAATCGGATTGCGCGGGAGAGTGCTCTCCGCGTTCGTATTAAAAAAGTGTAAAAATTTAACTTTGTTCATTGATAGTAACAGCCCTGCACGCATTTAACACTCGATTTAAAAAATCACCGCGAGAGATAACGTGAAAAAAAAAAAAAATTACTCCGACCGTTTATGAATGTTTTAAACGACATAATCAATTGAACAATATTTTTATGCTTGTAATAAAGAAAAATATACGTCCGCGCGCGCTAAAAATTTCTTCGCGTTAAAAATACCTCTTTATTTCTTTCCGCATATTAATATTTTTAATTTCAATGAGAAATTAAAAACATAACGTGTATTATTGCTCTCCGAATAATTTCAAGAATAACAATAGTTTTTGTTATAAATAATTCATCAAATTATGCTGTCGATTGAATGGTCGAAAAAAAAACAGAGCGATAAAAGTGCTCTCGCGTAAATAAAATCTTTTTTCAATCGATCAGTTCCGCGTAATTGCGCGATAGATTGAACGCCGTTTCCAACATCGCGAGAAATCAAGAGCTTGCTCAAATTAACTTTCATCCTTCGCCACGACAACTGGCTTATCTCGTTATCGAGTCCGATTCGGGTCATTACATGCAAATAAGTCACCGATCTCTGTATGGTTAGTCTGCCTCTTTGCAGTTCCGTCATCTTTCGGTCTCCTTCTTTGCGCGTCGCATCGGCAACACGCCTCTGCTCTATCATTCTTGTCCTGATTTGTCTATCTATACGTTCTCTTTCTCTCTCTATCTCTCTCTTCTCTTCGCCCTACTTCTCTTTCTCTCTTTCTCTCGTAGACTCCTAAGACCTCAAAGCCCGAGGTTCGTCTTAATTACAGTTGTCTCGAGTCAATCTGGATGGTAATTAACCTGCTTGCGCGTATCCCCAGGTTACCTCAGAGAAATGAGGATCATCTGTTCCTCTCGCTCTCTCCCGTAAGCATCAAATACCTGTACGTGAGGTGCGAGCGTGACGGTGAAAAGGAATTGAAATTCTGAAATCTTGCGGGGAAGCGATAGGGAGAAAAAAGCGCCAAGGGCGGGTCGGCAGGCGGGCGTTAATGGATGTTGATTTACGCGTGGTTGCCGTGAAATTGACAAACAGATTTTGCGAGGTCGGCTCCTGGGAGAAAGAAAGAGAATATGAGAGAAAGAGAGAGAGAAAGGGTGAGTGAGTGGGTGGGAGAAGAGAGCACGTCCGCGTTATTAAAGTACACCACGGAATATAGCGAGGGGGAAGGCCAGGTGGGCTCAGGAGGGCAGGAAATTGCAGCTAAACAAGCGTAGCGGGATATAAAAGGATGATTTTGCATGAAAACAAGCGGTAAAGGCGGATTAACTATTCGCGGCTCGAAAACGACAAAGAAAAAACATCCCGCTGTATAATGGCGGACTTTACACTCGGCTCTCTCTCTTCCGAAGAAAAAAAGCGTGTCAGACAAGGTACACACACAGAGAAAAAGAGAGAGAAAGAGAGAGAGACAGAGAGGGAAAAAAGGGAGGGACAGAGGGAGAGAGAAGTGAAAGAGAGAACTATCTTTATAAATGACTTCGCCGAGTATGCGACGTTGAGTTTCAAACTGGTTCTCGTTTTTTTCTCACTTTTCAACTTTTCCAAATTAAAGAACGTTTATTACATTGATGTTATCAATTGAGCAAACTCTAACAAAAACAAAACATTAATTTTTTTCGTTCAGATTTTCTTACATGATTTTACTTTTCATGAATTGATATAAATTTTCTGTGACAATAAAAAGAATTTAATTATTGACTTTCATACTTCACTCAAGAGAAATATCTTGTGTATGACGTAAACTTTTTTAATTTGACGTGTTTCACTTCGGGAATTTTATATTTCCCCGGAAAACGTCGTGTTTTTTAAACGACTAATTTTCTGGTCTGGCGAGCGAGCTCAGGCTCTCTCTCCTATCGGGCTCACAGCACACGTGCGAGTAGTAGCATCCGGCTCGCGTATTAAGCGCGTCAGAACTTTACGGATAAATTATCTATTAGTCGTTCGACCCCCGGCCTGTCGGCCATATTTCCCGACCCCTCGCTGGCAACCCGGCAAATAATCTGCGCCACCTAACGATGTCACGGATCCGCGATACATCGGGTTCGAACGATAACGTACGGGGGAATGGGTTTTCTTTCTCTCTCTCTCTCTCTCTCTCTCTCTCTCTCTCTCTCTCTTTATCTTTCTCTTATTACGTTCAGCCCAGGGTTTCAGCAAACTTTTCGCTGCCTCTCTCCGCGCGCGCGCCCCATAAATGAATATTTACAATTTTACGCGCGCGTTAAAACCGCGTCCTCGCCGTAAAGTACAATTCGCCGTTTCAACAATCGTATTTTTACCCGACGCTTCATCGGAACGGTAAGAGAGAGGAGGTAAGTTAAAATTGCGTCGGGGAGGAATCGCGTCCTTTACAAATGGATTCCGTCGCGCGAGCGGACAGAAAATCAGCGCGCGCACGAACATTGTTTCGCACAATTTCTGAATAAATGTCCAGCTGAGCCAGCGCGAGTCCAGCGGGAAAGAAATCATGTTCTGCGAACGAGCGCGGCGCTCCGACATTTCACTTTTTGCAGTAACCCACCTATAACGTGTCCCGCTATCATTTAAATTCAAGACTTTTTTAATTCTAACTTTAATGTAATTTTCATAGAAAGTCGGCTTTTCTCTTATCGCATAATGAGGCATCGCGCGACGGCGCTGCACACACACACATGCACGCGCGCGTGTAGATGTGTCGATGTGAACGAATAACAATAAGAAAAGTTACGCGCGACGACATACCACGGGGAAATATCGACTGCGTCGGAGAGCGACACGGGCGTGTGGGTCGCCGTGTAAAATATAGAGGTCGAAGTTTGCAACGTTTTCGCGGCAGGAAAGATCGGTCTTGCGGAAAGGGCGCACACCGCCGGGAGTCGCAAGTTCACGTTCGTGTTGTGGAATTGCCGATCGGGGCCGTACAACGACGAACAACGTTGAGAGGCGGGCGCTCGCGTGTCGGGTTGCAGGTGCTGTTACATAGGCCCATACATAATGCATAATATCAAGACTTCCCCAGTCGTTTCACGGCGAGCTTTCAATCGCGTAAGCCTTTCTGTTCGCTACTCTGCCTCTCTTCCTGCAACCCGACGAAGTGGCCACCGCGCGTCCAGGTCGATAAAATTTTATTTTCCCGGTCGCTGATGTTATCCAAATCGATCGGTCTTTCTGCTCTTGGATTTCTCTGATGTATGTACATCAACCAATTCTCGAAACGTGAGAAGCTCGATATCAGCTACTTGCGCTTCACTCGCTCGGAGTAAGGTAATCCGTTGTCGGGGAATCGCTTTGATAATCGACGCTGAGAATTTAACTCTTGTCGATTGCGATTCTATTTACGAGAACAACGCGGCGCGTCTGAAACTGTATACCAAACCACTCAACTGGCGGAGAAGGATTTTAATTGTCGGAGAGACCAGAGTTTCGTAACACGGATATATGTTTTCCATCTCGATCACTTGCAAAATAGGTTTACTTCCGCTAATTAAAGTGTCTCGAAATTACTTGATTTGTTACGGAGATACACGTCTCATTGACGCCCGTCGATGTAAAACGGCACCGCTAATTAAACCCCGAATGTTCAGCCGCTTAATGAAGCATCACGGACGTCGTGTCTTTTCACTCTGGAGTTATTAGACGAGCTGTGCTCAAGACTTTGAATTACTTCAGCCTTCAAAGGAATCAGTCGCGGTTTCGTTAGCGGAAACTGCGCAATAATTATGCGATATCAAGCCCTCCGCCTCGGAATCGCAAGGCGATTCGACGACCCGCTTTCAGATACCGCCTTTACGAGAAGGCCCTAAGATTTCGCCTTTTAGCGCCGCACGGCATTACGGAATGCAAAATTTAAATATATCTCTCACATCGCTATACATAAAACGAAAACGAGTTCACATGTTTGTGCTTCATGGTTTGTGATTCATGGTATTTTTTTTGTTAAATTGAATCAATACTTTATTTCTTTTTATATTGTCTCTTCTCGTATACTACTTTTAAGCGACAATCTTCACAAAACAAAACGTGTATTTATAGTTTTTTGCACTGCAAATAGTGGTTTTCGAGCGAGTTTTCTGTCACGATTCCAGACTGGAATGAACTTTTAAGTGACAGATATCGGGTACGCGCGCGGTCGATATTTGCATGCTTGCTAAGCAGCAGAATTTACGACTTCTCTCGGGAGCAAATATCTCTGAAGTGTCTCCGGACAAGAAGAGAACTGCGGAGGAAAGAGAAAGAGAGAGAGAGGAGAAAGCTCTGGGACAATTCGTTTCGACAATACATTCGCGCGCGCGCGCGCCTCTCCGCCAACGAGAACGTCTATCCGGCATTTTACTTAAGCGCTATTAAGAAAGGCATTATTTTATTTTGTCCTTTTTTTTCGTCATCAACTGCGTTTCTCCTGTCGGAAACGCGAGGCGCGACGAAACTCAGTTAACGATGCTACAGAATTTTCGTTTTTTCTCGCATCGAGATACAAATCATTTCGTTAATATCGAGATCTGACTTTAATCTCCTTACTCCTCCCTTGTTCGATCATGTTTTCGAATTTAACGCACAAATGCTTCGCGAGATACACGAGATACACGAGAGCCGGATGGTTATTTTCTTTAATCGTCGAGTAAATCCGCAAGGCAGATATAAATTTATTTGCGTCATTAAAAAGCGAGGCAAAAAAATTCTAATGAAAACGCGAGCTTACCCGCCCGTGTGGAATAACTGAAAATTAAATTGCGCATTGTACGCGAACGCAATTTGCACTCATCTCTACGCGCGATACTAAAAAAGTAAATACACCGCCAAATTTTAATTACTACTAAATTAGATTGTTAAACACGCGTGTGAGGTGTACACGGTGTATGCTCTATTAATTAGCCGCAAATAAACTGACCGTGAAAAATTAATAAGACACCTGGTGTAATTGCTGTTGCTATGTGTTATTAGCAATCTTAATGTGCGACAATAATTTTATTTTATAACGATATATGATCTTGTTTCCGAGAAAATCCGAGAATATTGAAAGCCGAATTAATATAATATGATTTTGTAAAATTGTTTGATTTATCCGTGATAACCTCTCACCACTTTTTCTCTCTCTTTCTCTCTTTTGAAATCCAATATTCTCGAATTACCATTTACTTTTACTAAACTGTATCACAATTTATAATAACATAAAGTGATAACGTTTAAATTATTTTACGATACTCTTATATATACATAGTTTTATAGTTTCAATCAATAAAGACCTTCTTTCTCTCTCTTGTAGAAACCGCTCTAGATATTGCAATAAGAACGTTTCTTTTAAACTATTATATAATAGTTCACTGAAGGGAAAAACTATTTCATTTTTGCAAGGGTGAGAGAAGTATCTCTACAAAATTAGAACATCCAAAATCTATGATATTTTGTTCAACGAGATCTGTCAGATTGCCGGCGATAGTTTTGCGTCATTATCTTTCGTCTTCACGACGCCATTATCTCCCGCCCTAACGCGCTTCACGGCGACGTAATGATCCGAAGGAGGAGATGCGCCCAAGGATCTCATCGCGCTAAAACGTTTGTCGCAAAAGTGAGGAATTTGACGCGCGGGAAATACCACGCAAGGCTACGACAAAAGGATCTCAGCTGAAAGCACGGATATTGAGAATAAGCCGAAGAGAAGCGCGCGAAACGAAAGAGAGAGAGAGAGAGAGAGAGAGCGAGAGAGAGGGAGAGAAAGAAAACGCGCAGGCAGGAGTGACTAGCTCGGTCGACATCACAAAGACGCTAACTTAATTGTTAGGAAACACGCGGACCGTGACAATTTTTATTCCCGCCGTAAACGTATCGTCACAGCGGGCTGTACGCGCGTTTCGCAGGTTGCCGGTGCTTCCACATTTAGCGACGTTTTACTACCCGCGGCTCATTCCACATTGCGACAGACCAGGAAAAGAAAGAGAAAAAGAGATGAACGTAACTGCGGAACGTAACGCAACGCGTGCGCGGTAAATTGCCCCCGCAAGACCTCTTGAAAATATCTCGGGCCGGGACAGAGCGTAATGGTTGAATTCGTCTTTCGGCGCGCGGCAATATAAGCGCCGAGGGTAATGACGTTGAATGAAATTGCACGACAATCGAGCGACGAGACACGCTTTAATGAGATTTTGTCGTCGCGCGTTTGTTTACGCGCGTCTAACGCGATCGCCGAATTATTTCCGCGCGGTTGGCCGCGTGCGCGCGCGACGACGACGACGACGACTCGGAAATTCCCGTCCATTTGATATAAATTAGCTCATCCTTTTCTCCGCGGAGATTAAATGTGGATTTTTCCATGTATAAAATTACGTGCCAATCACGAGATTTTATGGAATTATTCCGAGCGATTGAGCTAATAAAGATTTCAACGCTGCGAAACACGTATTGTTTCGATTATGAAATTTTATACGGCGCGTGAGATCAAATGTTCAAATCGGAAATGTATAACACTTGCGGAGAAAAATAAAAGTATTGTAAACATAATACGACGCTGTTCGTAACATCGAGATATATGTATATATCGTTTAGCAAGATCAAACTAGAGAAAGTGTAATCCAGGTATAACCATCCGAGAGAAAGACCTGTAATTTAGAATTGCTCGAGTTCATAAAGTTCAATGTTATTGCTTTGCATACCATGTAATCCACCGAAACGTCGTGTCGCTAGACAACAACTCGCCGAACTCGTCGTAACAACACTAATTAGCTTAGCGCAGCGGCGTTCCGTTGCGGAAATTCTGCATTTCTGTTATTTCTTCGTTTAATATTGCCCTGTATTGCGCCCTGGTCACTTTTAATTAAAAAACAAAACCAAAAAACGATTATCTACGTATCTTCGACAAATAAAATCAAATAAAATGTCGAGTTAAAAATATAACGCGTTTACATTTTACGATACTATTTTTACCGTTCAATTCGGAGTGCGGTTTTGTGTGTGATGTAAGTTATGACGCAAGTAGTCGGGAACGAGCATTACGCACGCGCGTCGCGCGAGCCCCGTCGTCGCCACTCATTCTCTTTTCCCTTTAACTCCTCGTGATTGCCTTTCGCTTGTGACGCGAAAATACAGGCAATGACCGGAAATGCGGGCAAAAAAGCTCGCGCGCTGCAACTCCAAAGCCGATGACAGCGTTGTCGTCGAGAAACGGTGCGCAAGAAACGCGACATCCCACCGAGGGAGGGAGAATTTGACGCGACGGCATGAGCTTCTCCGGGGCCTTTTAAGCTCGCGCGCGCGTGCCCCCGAGTCGCCACGAAATTGGGTACATCCACGCGAGAAGATTGATTAAATATTCATTTGCAACGAGTGGCACGCGGCCCGGTCGGTTGTTTTTCGCTCTCCCCGTCGCTTTCCCTCTTTCAACCGCTCTTCCGCCCGCACACACTTTTCCCTTTCTCTCGTCATTCCTCTCTTTCTCTCCACTCGAGCGCACGCCCTCGTTCTCTCGCCACACACTCCAGACGTTATATTCGCGTGCGTAGTTTATTGGCCATAACTCCGGCACGACTACAAATCGTCCAGTCCCCCTACTCTTGGCATTAATGCTCGCACATAGAGAACGAAGAAGAAGGGAAAGAGCGCGAAAGGTAGGAATGTTTGTGTGTGAGCTCGTGAGCTTGAAGGCATATCGTGTGAAAATGTATGCCACCTGGAAAAGAAGTTTGCCACGTGTGTGTGCGAGAGAGAGAGAGAGAGAGAGAGAGGGAGAGAGAGAGAGAGAGAGAGAGAGCGCGTGTCTTCTACGGCAAGTTTTATATACAATATGGTGTTTTTCAGCAGACCGTGTTTTTGCCGCGAAACGGCGTAGCGCGGCGTTACATTACGCAAAATAATGACGAAAAATAACTATCTAAAATAAATGCAAATTTGCATGAAAAAGCCTCGCTACGTGTAATACCACAACAATAATATGTACGCACGTACAACCATTCTTACGTTTTTTAACATCGCGTATTTCAGACATAATACCAATTTATATATTAATGATACATTTATATTCACATTTATTTTTATTAGTTTAATCAACACAATGCTCGGACCTTTCTCCGCTCGTTTTCGGAAAATAATTATTCTTATATTGTCATGAATATTTTATTTTCGCATTATTTTCAATGCGCGATGTTCAAATGACTTCAGCGGCACGCGTGGATATTGCGAATACGACGACGCTTTTTTTTTTTTGCAGTGGTATTTACTACACACATAAGTGTCGCCGCAAATATGTGTATATGCTTACGTAGAAAAAGAAAACATTTTCAAACACACGAGCGAATACACATGCGTGAATGCACAAGCGACGAGAAAAGGAGAAAACGAGATGGACAATAAGTCGTGCGGAACTACAGGCAATCTCGGCAGTCGCGCCAAGGTTCACGCGTAATCATCATACCGTTTTTACAATAATTACGCGGAGCAAACCCTTTAGTCGACGCTTAGGGGTGACATTATTTTCCCATTTCATCCTCCCTCCCTCTCCGTTCGATATCAAGATTACGAGGGAGGAGAGAACTCGGGCTGTACACCGTACTCTGAGTGGTGTAATGTGTCGTATTTGCGGGCACGAGGAAAATCGCTCTCGGTTAACCCGATTATACGAAGCGCGTCGCCGCTAATTTAAATCGATCCGCGTTCGTGACTGGTGGTAACGATGATTAATTTTGCATTTTATTTGCCCGCGAGCGAGACGCTCTTTTCACACGAACGCCCGGGGGTGCGCGCGCGCGCGCGCGCATTTTGCTCTCTCTCTCTTTCTCTCTCTCTCTCTCGATTCTGTGTTAAACTCTCGAATCGTTGCGCCGCGATTATATTCCCGCGTTTCTCGAGCCTGAAATTCTGGTTTTCTCTTTCTCGCTGCGAGTTAATACCGCAAAATGGAAGAAATTCGCGCGATACCATCTTTCCGCTGTTGTTACACGAAACGGGGGAATGTGTTCGACGTGTGATTATCCGTTTCACACCGCAATTTCGCCGAATCAATATCGCGCGAGTATAAGTTTACCGCGGCGCGAGTGGAACATGATCTAATCGGACTCGCGCCGTTCGCTCGTTTCGAATTTTATCGGTGCTTCGGTAACACGAATATCGTACCTGCTGCGGCGCGCATTCAGATATCGCGTATGCGAGTTATGAAACAGAGAGTCTCTTTACTGAAACTCTCGTAAATTTTTTTGATTGGCGAAACTGTTTTTATTTTCTCCGGTTTTTTTTTCGAAGTTTGTAAATATTTGATAATTATTTGATCAATTTGCGACACTTGATCGAGGAAAAAGAACAAAAATTCTCGACAAATTCGAACACATATCGTCTGTTTACCGACGTACGTTTATATTCTGAGAGCCGTGTAATAGCATTAAGCGAACGTGTTCTATGCGTTCGCGTCGCGACGTATCGCGCGTTACATCCAAACCAGCAGCGGTGTTTCGAAACTGCGGACATACCGTAATTCAATCTCACGCCGCGTTATAATTTCGCGTTATGCGAAGATATTAAAGCGACGGGCTTTACACTGATACTACACTCGCGGAAGTGGCGATAGGAGGTGCATGTTATCGTGACCAGTTGTTTTACTACAAAATGGACAATTGAACTGTGTTCCGACCGCACGTCGGAGTCACAAACCTCGCGTATAAACGCAGTTTGATCTTCCGATTCTCGCTCGCTTGCATTGCTGTGAAAAAACGAATCTTGTAAAAAGATCGACGTAATCGCTTCTTTTTTTTTTTTTTTGACAACCTAAAAGTGAACGCCGTAAGTCTGGCGTGTTTTATTATTAAAAAATAAAACGAATAAAACGAATCGATCGCGGTTCGAGAATCAGGATTAAAATCAAAATTCTATTGTTACGTGTTTCACCTAGTTTTGAATATTCTTTAACACTCGAAAAAAGAAGCAGAATGAAAACCAAAGATAACGAAAGCGAGGAATCGAGCGCTCGAACTCGGCGCGAACTTCTCTCTCTCTCTCTCTCTCTCTCTCTCTCTCACGTCGTAGTAATCGAGTAATTTGATCTTTTTCGCCTAATACAATAGAGCAAAACTTTGGGCCGGGCTTAAGTTCGCGCGCCCGCACTGGAGCTAGTTCTAGTTAATTGGGGCTTATGTCGCGTCGTAGTTTTGCCGCGTGCTAAGTAGACCAACGGCAACATTCCCGTGTATTTGACCGGAATAGAACTGAGACTGCCAATCGATAGAATCGAGCGATGATTCATCCGATGGTCCCTAATCCGTTCTTATGCGTCAAAATACAGAGACCGCGTCGTTCCATTAAATTCGAGTTAATTACGACGCCGACATAACGGCTCATTATTACATGTCAAATATATGCAAGGATTATATAATGTGTGTGTGCGCGCGCGCATACCGTCGTTGTCGTTATTTTTTATCGCGGCAAACATACACCGTTAATGACACCGCGCAGATATTATTTATCCGCGGGATTATTATTATACCGGCGAATTGTCGCGCGCGGAGATTCTCGCAATAGTGTAATCTGCTTTCTGCATATAAATATTCCGTATTAATGCACTCTTCGCGGCGAGTCGACGCGAGTTGACACCGAAAAATAATGCACGCTGGAAGAAAGCCTCGGTCGAGTGAGCCATTACTGCCTGCATGTAAATACGGACGGCGTATGCAGCGGTAACATTCATTAGCACGTGAGTTATGGTGAGCGTAAGAGAGGAGCGAAGAGTGGATCCCCTTTAAATTGCTATTTTTATCTCGCAAAGTAAAAGAGAAGAGGAGAGAGAGAGAAATTTACACTAGAGTAAATAAATTCGAAAATGTCATTCTTGCGTACATTTAGAAAATGAATGGAATGGCTCTCTTCTCTCTCGCCGAAGTTCACGTTCGATATTTCGATCAAATGTCGTTTAACGCTTTTAAAACCGAACCGTCTGAGTTGCAGTTAATTAGCCTTCGCCGATCCGAAGACTAATCGGGTGCATTGGTATTACTTCTTTTTCTCTCTTTCTTTTTTTCTCTCTTTTGAAAGATAATCAAGAGAAATTAGGGCAATCTCGGATAAAAGAGAATTCGAAAGACATGTAAATTTGCGCGTTTATGTAACATGAATTTTTTTTTTTTTTCACGTGAAAAAGACAAAGGAAAACGAAATGGTAAGTTTTCCTTTTCTTCTCGCGGGAGAAAAAAATGCACTTTCGGCGGAGAGACATTCAGACACGCGCCACGAACCGTTTCGCGGCGCGATGCGCATTGCGAAGAGATATGGAGACGAAACGGGAAAATAAGAGACGGGGAGGGTTTTGCGAGGCGAGAAATCACGCTGTATGGCGCGTGGGGAAGAAGGGAGAAGGAGCAACGTAGGAGTAACGGAAGAGAGACTTAATTGGGTTACTCGTCTCATCTCTTCAACTCGATTAAAGCATCCTCTCTCACGGCGCGTAAACATCTTTTGAGGGGAAGCTTGCGTGTCAGAGACCGAAGAGCTCTCCGAGTCGGGTAATTAGCGCTGTTCCAGTCATTTTCCGGGTTTTCCGAGTAAGCGGCGATAATCTCTTTCACCTGTCCCACCTAACCTCCTAACCCATGCGCGGCCCCCGACACGCTCTCGGTCCCCACTCGCGAGAGTTTGCGGGGTATTATCGCATCCGCTAAGTGAATTCAAATCTCGCGATGTATCGCGGTGAATCGCGCGCTCGCACCACGCAAGCCCACGTAGCGTGAAAACAGACGCGCGACCGCGAATTTGATCTCCGCGACGATTTCAAAAATTTCGATTATTATAGAGTTTTAGCCTCCTTTAATCAGCTATTTAAAAAAATAAGTTTTCTGCGTAAAGTAGAATCTGCGGTATGAGCAAAGTCAACAATGACTTTGGAAGAGAGGATTAATAAGTACATCATCTTTCTTGATTTTTGCGCGTAATAATGTAACAGCGTGCGAATCAACAACATCACGACTGCCGGTAACTGCTTCAAAGACGCCGGAAACTTCAGAAGCGGCAGCGGCCGAGCGCATCCGCCGTGCACACGAAATTCATCTAACGGAAATGAATGCACCGACAAGCGAGTGCGTTAGAAGACCAGTAAAGGACTGCGCGATGGCTCTTGCTCGAGGTCCGGATGGTCGTAACGATCACGACGAGGGAATGCAACGTGTGTGTGTGTGTGTGTGCGCGCGGATGTGTGTGCATGTTTGTGTACGCGATGGAACCGTGTCTGGAACCACCGGCGGCCCGTGCCATGGTAATTAGTTGGCCGGCGTCATGGTTTTACCGGGTCAGGGGCAGGTTCTCTTTCCAACTGCCGTAACGTCGTCGTCGTCGGAGAGCTACCACGTCCGAGCTAATCCGTGATCACTTAAAGCGCGGAACGCCGCATTGTGGCCACCATTAAATCCCCTCGTAATTTCTCTCACCATCGCATCACCAAGAAGGCGCGTATAGGGTCGTTTCCGGAGCGATGAACACGATATCACGAAATTATCGGCTACTTGCGCGCGCGAAGATCAAACGCGAAGATCCACTCCCTTTCTCCCTTTCTCCCTTTCTCCGGTAAGAGGAACGGGAATTGAATTTCGTCCAGCGAGGGACATACCGCGAGTGAGGGACAATTAATGTTAATTAACGAGTTCGCGCGAAGGTATCAGAGAGAAAATCTTTGATGACCCATTAAAATTCCGACGCGGTTCTTGCCGCTTCAATTCGCAAATTGAAGTGTGCGCGAGTGTATTGATTGACCGTGTTAAGGTTTAATCGCGTCCATGTTTGAAACTCATTAACAATGACGCGTATACAGCGGCGCTCTGTGAAACGTTACTTTTGACGGCGGTGACACACACAAACACACATACGCGCGCGTTTCGCGTATAATCGTTAGAAAAAGCGGTAGTGTAAAAAGAGCTAATGCTGGATTTTCGATATCACACCGCCATTCGTGCCTCCGATAATAGGCGGGAGTTTCGAGCTTTTGCGAAAAACGCGTGTATTTATTTTGAGCTTTCACGCAGGAGCCGCCTCGTTGAATGATGACCGACGCGGATTATCGAATACGCCATCTCGCGACGCGGCCTAGTCATTGGCTACCGTTTTTTTCTTACGCTTCTCGCTCTCTTGTCTCTTATATACTCGGATCCGCCGACAGCAATATCGCGAATTCGCGCAATTGAACGCTATATTTCTTGTCAACGATGTATCGTGTGTGCGCATGCATATCAATGATAGAAAAAGCCATCTCATGTCCACTTCCGAGTGAGCTGACAAAATGTATGGATTGTGCATAAATTATGGACTTGCGCAGGCGTTCACGCGGAAATGCGCGTGTGAATTTATGATCTCTTTTACGCCGATAAATAAGTGAGGCACTTAATCACTTGACGACGAATGGCCGAAGTTTTTACATTGACACGCGTCGTTTCGCAAAGAGATCGCGTTATTCAACTGCTAAGAATGGGTGAAAAATAAATAAAAATATGTATTTAATTTTACAAACTTTCTATAATACAAAGAGATGCGTGTTTTTACTGAGACGAAATAAAATGAAACAATGAACGCACATTTTGTGTTTTTGCGCATCTCTTGAAACAGAAAAATATCCGAAACAAATTCGGCCGGAACAATATAATACACGTTTGTTTTTTCGTACGTGTTGTTCAAAAATGTTAATTAACAGCAAATTAACGTTTAACTAATTGCTGTCTTTATTGCGATATCTATATATTTAGCGAGTCTTCATTTCATTAGCCTCTTATCATTTCCCGGCAGAGCATCGCGGTGTTGTGGCATTATTAATGTTACTGTTGTGATTATACGTTTGACTTGCTATTTCCATCATTTTCCCCTCTCCCACCCTCTCTTCCGCCTCACCTTCGTCGTCGTCGTAAATTGCGCGCTTAATAGTAATTACTTGCAGCAACGGTTATAATTATTCGGCGTGCGCGCGACGTAAAAGTGAGACGGGGAGAGCTTGAATGCCGAAGGCTCTTTTCCGTCGTTGCTAGTGACGCAAGGAGAAAAAGACAAGGAAGAAACGGAGGATTTGTAGCTGTGCGCGCGCGCGCTTACTCTCACCGTGAGAGTAACCGCGAGGCGAAGAAAGAGCGAATGAGCTGAAACGAAGGATATTAAGTACGCAAGAAGAAGAATGTGCCCGAAAAAGCGAAATTAATGAGTCGAAAAAGCGCACGTGTGGTCGATTGTATATGAAAGAAATTTATAAATTGTGTCTTCGTGCGATATATATTTTATACGCTAATTTAATTTAACAAGAGAATTTAGCTGTGAATCGAACAAAAATTGTTTGAACAATAATTTGACTCACAAGTGGTAGCGAACCCTGTAATTTACTTAACTTAAAATGCGTTGCACTTATTTGTTACAGACGCTTATAAATTTTCACTTTTTCATAAATTAACTTGTATAAACGCGGAAAGAAACACACACGCGCGCGAAAAGAACTGCAGCACTGCATTCGCGTGTGCGGTTAGAAAGGGGAAAAAGGCACTCTTTTCCGGCGGCGCTTTTTTTTGTCGAGCAAAACCAACTTAACGGGATGTACGAAGCACGATGTTGTCGTTAGACGACGGGAATAAAGAAGCGCGACCTATTATTAGATTTAAACTGTTTGCCCTCTCAAGTGGCGCGGCTAATTGTTCGGGGATTCAGCCAGGCCGGATATTATTATTTGCCCGTTTTCCTCCTCATCCTCTCGGTAGTTTTTTCTTTTTTTCCGTTTCTCTTTTCGTTTTTTTGTGTTTTTTCTCTTTTTTTCTTTCTCTCTTCTCTCTCTCGGCGACCTGTCCGCGTTTTCACGAGCCTCGTTTAGGTAAGCCGTGGTCGCGCACGTTTCGCTCCCGCAATAATTCCGGTACCCGGGGTTTTCGCTCCTTCCTTTCCACTCCCCCACTCTCTCACCCTTGTGTCGTGTGCTCGCAATTATGCGCAGCGAACCGTGCATTTCGTATCGCGGCATTATATTCGCGAGTATTTCCCGCGGCATCCTCCCACTTCCTCTCGTTTCCTTTCTCTTTGCCTACTTTTCTAGAAATTATCATTCCTTCGTCGGTTTTGTACTCTTTTTTTTTGTTTTTTTTTTGTTTTTTGTTTTTTTTTGTTTTTTTTTTGTTTTTTGTTTTTTTTTGTTTTTTACTTTTTCTCGGAGCGAAAGCACGTAATGGATGTTCGATACGCGCGACAATTAATTCGCTGTACCACTACGACTAACGAATTTAGCTGCTCACCGATCGTCGCGCCGATCGCAGAGGTGCAACCGCTGCTGCTGCAAGCGAAGCGCGCCGGCTGCATTAACGCGGGCCGAATTCTTGCGCCGCGCTCTTCCCCGCGCACCTTTCGCACCTCTACGGCGCGCGATCGATGGAGAGCTTCTTTCTCGCTCGTTCGCGCGCCGCCTAGTTCGCTCGATTAATTTTGCGTTCCCGGGAGTGAAACTTCCGCCAGGCAGCAGCGACGGCGGCAGCAGCCGGCGCGAATTCTCACGAGAGAAGCGCGATCGTGAACACCCTCTCGCGAAAAGCCGCTTTTGTCGACAGGTTGCAAGAGAGAGAGAGAGAGAGAAAGAGAGAAAGAGAGGAGAGAAAGACAGGGAGGGAGAAACAGCTTCCGCTTGCTTGCCTCTTCGTTGGAGTTTCCGCCGCGGACTGACACCGCGCATTTCCGTTGCAGCTGCAACAAGACGTTTACGCTCGGCCTCGTATTACTGACGCGCTATAACAACGCCTGATTCAGCTGTCCGTCCGCGATGCCCGGCACACAGCTCGCTCCGGCGCGGCGAATAAAACGGTCAGGGAATGCCAAGGAGAGAGTGATGAGAATCCACGGGATGGGGTTTACGTTCGGACGCTGACGAGACCGCGCACTTCCCCGGACCGGAACGCGAGGAGGGTTGAGAGAAGAGAAACACCGAGTTGAGCTTGTGTATGCTCCGAAACGACGACGACGAGGCGAGAAGGGATGCGAAGTTATCCGAGCACACCTTACATCAGCGTTTGCAACGCGGAATATAAAGCAGAGGTCACTTCTCCGGCTGCGATTTCAACGAGGCCGCGATTGGTGGCGGCTTCCGTCTCGGCGCTCGCCCCGAAGCTTTACGCGTCACGTGGGAATTTTTATGTGTCGGCCCGCCAGGCTCCTTCTCGGTGACCTCCTCCTACCTAACTCGGACGTGCGCGTTGTCACTGGCATTTTTGATAAACTTCCCGCGTAAATTCGCAATGTGCGGAAGAGCGTCGGACGGGAATTTTTTATTTCGATTTTATCTGATGTAAAAATAATTTTCCCTCTTGCGAAATTTTATTTTCAAATTTAATATTGGAAAAATAACCGGACAAGTATAATCCGGTTTGTATCATCGCAAAAATGATAAACGTGCAAGTATATGTGTGTATATACATATACAATCGCAAAAGATCATACAAATGCTCGGAGATTAACAAAGTAGTCTCCGTTTTATCATGAACATAGGGATATTTTCCACGTATATTTTACATGCAACTTTAATATTTTCACCTCGGCCACATGCAGATTTATTTGATGACGCAATATTCAATAAATTTTCTTTACTCTTTCTGTGAAAGAGAAAAAGATAAAGAGATTTCTATTAATAATTTAAATCAGACGGTGATATTAAGGACAAAAAAAAATCGTGACTGATTTTAAATTACCATCGGTGCCCTCGGCATGACCTACATTTTACGATCGAAGATTTTAAGAATAAAACACATAACGATTGAAGTGTTTCGCTGTCGTCTCGAACGTCATCAATTATTAACGATTCTTTCGCTGATGTATTTTCATTTGTATTACAAATTTATAGAAATCTTTTCGCGACACACGTCGACGTAGGAAAATCCAGGTCGTCGTTATTAATTTTTCGCGGTTTGTTCGTTTCTTTTTTATTTTTTATTTTTTAATTTTTTTTTTCGTTTTAAATATGAAGATTCGGAAAGAACCGCAATAGAACTCGCATCAAATGGGGAGGACTTTTGAATCTCGGCTTCAACACGCGACTCCGGGCGGTGACGCGGTTGCGCAGAAAAATGCTTTCCGTCTTCTATCTTCTTGAATTCCTCTCAACCGTAATACGTTGTAATGCGGTGCACCGCGCGCTTGATACAACGCGCGGTTTCGTTACGGAAGAAATTTCGCTGGCATTTTTCAGCGGTAGATTTCCATCGTACACCGCTAAAGCTCGGGTATAACCCACGCAAATTGTATCGCCCGGAGCCCACCGGCGTGTAAACGGCATGTGCGCGCGCGCTCGCGCCGGCGTTTCGCGAAGAAACATTTCGGAAATATAAAGCTTCATTACACAAGCGAGATTACTGTAATGCACACTACCGGCTCGCCAGATTAAATTACTTTCTGCGTCGTAATAGATTCTCTCAAGTAAAATACTATGTCGTAATACATTTCTTCGCCATTAACGATAATGCAATTTAATATCTATTAGTAAAACTAAAATAAAATTGCAAGTTGGAATCAAATTTCAATATTGTCGATTTTAATAATATGCATACTTTATAAGATTTCTTAATGCAATATGTAAGATTTATATAAGTAATTGAAATTCAGAATTTCTCTTGTTTTACTCAACATCTCTAACTTTATTCGTCAAAATTCTTTGACAGTTTGCAACCTTCTCTCGCCCATCGACGCCCGCGATTGTTTGTCGCGATCGTTGGATAAGTTTCGCGACGTGAAACGCGCGGCGAAAAAGCGTCCGAAAGTGCTTGGCCTGATAACGCGATTCTTCCGAGAAACTCGTCTTCCTTCGTCACGATCCGGCGCACAAAAGGAGTCCGCGGATCGTGCAACGACTCGGGAAAGATGGTCGAGAATACCACATGCAGTGTGTGTACGAAGTGGTTCGTCGAAGTAGCCCCGGGTTCGTCGTCTATCCGACCCCGCGCTTTCCATTCTTCCCCTTCTCCCCCTTTTCTCCCGACACTACCTTTCTCTGTCCGACACCCTCTTCCGTCTTCTTGTCGGCGAGCAAGAGGCGCTGTCCGACATCGTGTAGCTTCCATGGCACACTCTATTCACGCCCCACCAGATAGGTTAACCGCTGCCACTGCAGCCTGTACACGCGCGCACACCCCGATAAACCCACCCTACATACACAGACGCACGTTTGTCTACAGATACGGATACACGAGTCTCGGCTGTAACGAGACTCTAGTTGGCCCGTTGATGTGTCACGACCACTGAGAAATTTCAACCACCTCGCGCGCGCGCGCGAGCACACATACACGAGCGCGTTCTCTCTCTCTCTCTCTTTCTCTCTGTCTCTCTCTTTTCTCTTGTAAATGTATCTGTATACATAAAGAAACAAGAGTACGCGAATAGAGACACGTTTGCGTGTTAATATACAGATGCGCGCACACACAACAATCGCCAGGTTGAATCGCGAGTACACAGACTACACAAGGCGACACATATGAACCATAGCGGGATATATACTTTGGGGCAACACAGGGGAAGCCTCTCCCCCCTGTCCTCTGTTCTGCCCTCGCCTGTCGCGTATAGGCGTTAGGTAGCGTCTAATACCACCCCTAAAACAACCGACATCTTGGCCCGCGTCTGAAACCCGGGCTGTTGTACTGTCGACTCTCGAAGTTGGCACGTAGGTACGTATGTACATCCAGCTCTTGGCGCGGGCTATGACTGACGATATTTTCTGGGAAACTGCCGAGGAGTTTCTCTCTCTCTTTCTCTCTCGTCTCAAACTTTCGAGAACGGGGAAGTCTTCCTCCGCGACTCCGAAGAAAGACAATTTAGAAAGCCGATAAGTCACTTATTAATTATTTCCGCCTCATTGCTATTGTTGCGCGTAATCAGGTTATGCGATATCAAAAAGATGATACAACATTGTGCTCTTTCGATGATAATGATAATAATAATAATAATAATAATAATAACAATATTAACGGAATACAAGCTAATAATTTTTTAACGATGTTCTGATGATCACAGAAATGTTAGATAAATCCTCATGATTATTTAATGACTGCATGATTTTGCGGGTAATTGAATTAAATTTTATTAATGAAAATTATCATGTTGTCTCATTAGTCCTGTAAAGTAATTATGCCATTAATTATGCCATTCCGGTATTACAAAGTATATGCATGTACATATTATTGTATATATATATATATATACAATATATATATATATATATATATATATATATATATATATACATTTATATAGTTACGCAATATGGAAAATACAGGCTTGTTCCGTCTGATCATATTTTGCGTGGAACTATTGATAACAGATTATGGCAGTTTGCGACTATATAAATTCAAATTCATTTTCAATATCTCGTTGTATCACGCTTTTGGGGACTTGTGTATTTTCTCTGTAACAGATTTGAGAAGATATAAAATTTTTAAATTACTCGGAGATAGGGAGAAAGAGAGAAGAATCATAAAGCATATCGGCACGTTCTAAATCTACCACGTGCATCGGCCACGACAAGTTTATTTCAAGATCGCGCGCGGCGGTTTGAAAAACGCCGGGTCGAGATTTACTGTCGATCGATACACGCAAACGCTTCGAATCTGCGAACGACGTTGCTCGGCGCCATAACGGCGAGGCACATTGCGAACAGGCGGAAGAACCTAAATAAGCTCGAGAGTTCACGAGGTCTCTTTTCTCACCGAAGGACAGCGCCGTGCAACTCGGGACTCTTTCGTCTCGGGACTCTTAAGTCTTTCATTCTTCATCTCTTCTCCTCCGGCAGAAAGTGAAAATTAAACGGATTAACTAAAGCAGAAATCCAAAAGAATAAGACGCGTCGCCAACACTCGAGGAAGAAATCCTGGAATGGATTTTCTCGCGCCGCTCGAATCGTTTTCCCCTTACGCGCGGCAGTCCTCCGATCGTTCAAAATTATTTTATCGTCTAAATTGTATTTTAAACTCGTGCAATTGCAATCTAATTTTTTTTTTTTTTTTTTGGAAATACGCTGCAGAATCTGTCGGGGAAGATAATTGAATAATGTGTAACGCAACAAATTTTAACTCATAATGGTGAAAAGCTCTCTCTCTCTCTCTCTCTCTCTCTCGTGCCCGCGTGCATTTTAAACGCATTAAAATTGCGTTGTTTTATTATGAAGAAATATATGAAAGAACATAATGCGATAATTTAATATGATATATTATAATGTAATAATTGCGTGTTACATGTTGCAAGCCTACAAGTTGTACGAGATATATAAATTACGTCACGTCAGTTTTCGCTTGGGATTGAAATATGTTTTATTAACGCTGCATAGTTAATGTCGTTACGCGAAACTCGCTTGATCATCAATCGGATGGAGAAATCACCGGCTACGAACGGGAGCTTAACGCGTCAAATTAAGCGTCAAAGAGAGAAGAAAAGCGTATTAATTTAAAAAAAAAAAAAAAACGACAATCGGGTTAGTATCTGCGCTTTTAGCGTGCAGAACAGATCAGGCAGATCGGGCGACGTATATCGGGATCAGTATTGGCGTAGCGGTCGCTGTTATCGAATTTGCGACCGCGAAAGTGGAACGACGGAATTTTATATGGACTGTCAAAGCAGCGGCGAAAAAGTAACGGCAAGGACGGCGGCGATTGGGTTACTATCCCGCGAACGTTAATTTCATACGTATTTCTATTTGTATATGCGTACGTGTGTATGTGTGAGAAAAAGAGTGAGAGAGAGAGAGAGAGAGAGCGCGCGTGGAGATAGCGCGCGGCTGTGCGCAGATAGCGCCGATTTACCTCGTGTATCTTTTGTTTCTCTACGTCTGACAATCCTCGTGGGAAAACTGAAACGGTTAACTGAAAGCTTGGGTATCGCTCGTTCGCTTAAAACGCGACGCTTTATTTGCGCATGTAACAATCGAAAAGATATGATGTATTGAAATCCCGTTTCAAGTGTGTGGCAAACGATTCAAAACAGTTTGTTAGGTATTTCTTCATTATTATTTGAAACGCACTGATGCAATTGGCAGACAGACACGTTACGTACGTGTAACGCGCGTGTTCAATTGACACCGACTGTTCTATATATTAATGAGAAGATGAGTCTGTCTGTTTGTAGAAATCGCCAACGAACGAATTTAACACGCCGCGCCATTATTTTTCCTTCAGTTAGTATCTTCTTCGCGTTCTTACGGTCTAGTTTTTTTCTCAGATACACGTGTAATACGTACATATGTAACCCCATCATTCTTCCAAATTTAAACACCTCGTATTTCAAATGTGCTTCGCGCTTTGAATGAAGACTGCCGCGCGGAACGTTAACCGTCGCTTGTCCAGAAGATATATCGCCAAAAGGGATTATCTTGTGCGTAAATTCTCGTCGTTAGCAGCAGAGAGAAGCCTGAGAGCAGCCAGGCTCATAAGAAAATGTGTAATTGTTTTCCCGGACCCTAAGTCAGCGCAATGTCCACAGTGGAGCACAACTACGTAGCGATGTCTACGAGCGACTTGTCTATACGTACGCTATGTCCAAGCGTGGATATGGTTTCTATTCTGTGCAATGTGCACGATTCCAAGTGTCGAGAAAGATCAAGCAGCCGGTCAGCACCGAGAGCACCGAAGTGTTCTTTTCATCGAAGTGTTCAATTGAAACTCTGAGTAAGACTCTGAAAGAGACTCTATAAGAGAGACACTGAGAGAGATTCTGAGAAGGATTTTGAGAGAGACTCTGAGAGAGATTTTGAAAGAGACTTTGAGAGACTTGATCTTTCTCGACACTTGGAATCATGCACATAGCACGGAATAGAACCATGTCCACGCTTGCACACATAGCGTACGTATAGACAAGTCGCTAGTGGACATCGCTACGTAGTTGCCAATGTGCACTATCGTGGACATTGCGCTGACTTACGGACCGAGAAAACACATTTTTTTATGGGCCTGGCCGCTTTCAGGCTTCTCTCTGTTAGCAGCCTCGTTGGTAGGGCACTCGCGCGCGATCGTTGGCTGCTTCGTCCTCCCTTCGTCCTTCGCCGACGAGACAAAGTGCGCCGCCGACTGGCAAAGCTCCACCCGCGCGCGTTCTGGCAGTTGCACTTTTCATGCAATTTGCATTACAGCTTGCGAGCACTCGGTAATTCGCCCACCGCACGCTTGTATGTTGCGCTCGCTAATGAAGGTACGAACGAACCGCGCTACTAACGAATAGTTAATAAGCGCAAAGCGACGTTCAGAACTCTCGCCGCCTTGAAAACTAGCATCGCGGACGTTTGATCGCGTAAGAAAATTTGCGGTCCTTGTTGCACAACGACGATACGGCGGCCGCGCCGCGTAAGTGAAACACTTTATTTACCGCAAAATCCGAATATGTTCCACGTAATTTTTGCGGTCTAAGTC